>CAUJRU010001823.1:0-112011 GCA_963277665.1 Viscum album
TTGATTTAGAAGTAACTTTTTAGGTTAGGGCATTGAGTTGGGTAATGCCCATGTTCTCCACAAATAATACATTGAACTCCATAACAGTCTGTCACTCTATGACCCTTCTCTCCACACAGATTACATCGGTCCCTCCATTTGAGGTATTCCTCAAGGTTCTTATTCTCTTCTTTAGAAATCTCAATCTTCCTTTCTTTATGATCCTCAACATGCGAACATGCATAATAGTTTATCTTCCTCTTCTTTGATGAATTAGGAATACCTCTAAATTTCACCTTGTTAATCATATATCGCGATGACTGATTCGGCATAATCACAATATCTTTTTCTCTAGGAATTACACAATTTTGTTGCTCATAGTCACCAATTTGTCCATTGAATTCAATGTTAACCGAATTCCTTCTAGTTCCCTCCATTAACTAAAACACAAAAAGAATTCTGTGAGAGGAAAAAATCATGCTAGAGAAAACAACATAGTAAAGGGGGAGCACCCTCAATATCTAACATCTTAGGTTAAATTCTAATATCGTTACCGTAGTTCTAGGACAATATCCTATACATATACTTATCCTTAGGGACATCCCTAGACATATCTTAGAAATATCTCTAGGGATCTCACTAACATTTTCACATCCTAGTTTCCAAATGTTGACTAAACCTTTCCTCTGATACCAACTGTATAGACCCAAAGCTTGACGTACATGAACATTACATTAATTTTGCGGAAAACTTAATACATAACAAAAAAAGACACACAAGGACTGTAATAGTTTAGTGTCTTTGGAAACTTGGAACGTAATCTTATAATCGTGGTGAAAGATCTTCAACATCTCCCATAAAGATCTTCCACTATTTTTTCTTACCTAAAACCATTATTTATATCCTGGGGAAAAGAAAACATAAAAAGGGTGAGCTCAAATGCTCAGTAAGGGTAAGCATGGATAAAATAAAACATACCACATACATTTGAACTTAAAAACATGAACATAATGTTTAAATATCAAAAGCTTGGGTGATGACATAATACATGGAAGTACGTAAGGCATAGATCATAAAGAAATATTAAGAATGATAAAATAGCATGGGAATAAAATATAAAATTGTGGCAACCATTCAACACATGTCATGATTTCCATAGTAGCCAAGGCATTGCTGCCAAGACCATCTTGGTGGACAAAGTCCCTTTCTGAATCGAGTTCACTCCTCGTTTCAGTCCTGTAACACTGAACTGGATTAACTTACCGTTCCAACCATGTCTATCTCATGAGATATAAATCTTTACCCAATGCATTGGAGGGAGATATAGGTCCCACCCATCTCATACTGAAATCATTCTTACTTGTGCCACAAAATAAACAGACATCATTCATAATAAACCAATAAATAAAATGGGTTTCATAAACATCATCCCATCATCACATAATCCATATAAAAGAAATGGATATCATTTCATAATAAGAAAAGTGAAACCATGTAAATCATAGAGACGTTACACTTGAAACATAAACATGTTAAATAATGTCATCTTAGATGAAAATGATTTTGATAAAACACTTTAAATGAATTCTTGAGGAAAATATCCTTTTTTCCTTCAAAATCATTTTCGTTTCACAAAATGTCCTGCAATTTTAGAAGAAAAGGTTTTTGTTGAAAATATTCATGAAATCTTTTGAAGGAATCTTCATAAAAATAATTCTTTATAAAACCATAAAAATCCTTTCATGCCGTATACGTTAAAAAAACATTCTTATCGTACTTTTTTCGGAAAAGTCAAAAATTACCTCGTAACGTAAAAAAAAGAAAGATTCCTTACATACCATGTAGTAAAAGTCAAAATTGGGTACAAAGGACTTTAAACACACATGAAACCATTTTTAGGAAACATGGACATGGATGATAACAATAACCCTAATAAATAATTACGAATAAGCAATCTCGGATAAAAATGAGATTTGAAAAATTAACCCTTACCTTAGGTCCGATATGCTTCGTATAGATCCAAACCACCTATATAATGATTTAAATAATGTCATTGACTTATTACAGAATCATATTCGTTGTTATGATAATATATATGTTTCACTTATGACTTTATATTACCCGTTGTTTTGTAAATTCCATGTTAAAGAGCGTTTTGGGTAAAATCGTTTCATTTGTCGTCCGTGTTTTTACTTGTAATTATTCATATGATTACTTAGATCATGATTAATTAATTCCAGAATATAAAACAAGATTTATATATAATATATATTAAGAATATACAAATATATAATAGATCGATAAATGGAAAGAAATACACCGTTCATGGAGACGGTGGACCGTACGTACGCATGAACGCTGTTTTCGTTTCCTTATTGAGTTGAATGGAATTAAGTAGATGACATAAATATATATATACATAAATCCAGTAGCTTTATAATGTCATATATTTAATTATTATTACTTATATATACTTTATAATCATTCTTTAATGGTTAACATAGAGAATGAATCTCATCACGTCGTGGAGACGGTATTCCGTACGTACGCAAGAGCGATGATATCATTCCCATGATCATGGAATTTTATTGGAGTGTATGTATACTATTACAGAATCAATATCACTTTACAATAATCATATATAGTTATTATTTACACTATTATACCCATCCAAGTAAGGTGGTGGTGGAAAATAGATTACACCACGGCGTGGAGATGGTATTCCATACGTACGCACTCGTGGTGATTTCGTTTTCCATAGGATGGATACATGGTGAAATACGGTTGTTTCATAATTATAATAACATATCAGTATATGAGTGATACTGATGTTATTACTTCATAATGAAACAACCTAAGAAGAATAAGTGGAAGAAGAAATAAAGTTGAAAGAATCGGTAACAGACATTACCTCTTCTTTGAAGCGCCTTTTTGAGACCTCCTCTTAGGGAACTAAAATTGGGTTTTGAAGAATACCAGAACCTCTAGGATGTTTCTATGGAAGTAGAGAAGAGAATTTGGCAGGGGTTGGCTGATCTGGAAGGCTCAAAGTGGTGTGAGGAAGAGAGGGAGGAGGTGCCCTTTTATAAGGGAGGAGAGGGGCACCTTTGGAAAAACTAAAAATATTATTTTATTATAAAGTCATATTCGGTTTAAATAGCTCCAAATTAATTTATTTTGATTCTAAGGTGGGAATGGGTCGAAATCCTCTCATCCAATAGAATTTAGACAAGTTTAGGTTCCTATTTTAACCTTATCATTTATATTTAACTTTAAGTTACATAATTTTACTTTTACCGTGTCTTTTTGTGTTCTTACACTATAAGGTTAATAAACTTACTATAACAATCCAAACGAACCCCAAATTGTTTATTATTAATATATATATCGTTATCTAAGTCATTTGGCCGAAACTTAGATTTTTAGTAGTATAATAACAATTAATAATATAATATTTGTTTTAAAAACTATTTTATGTCAATTTTGACACTATTTGGTAATTGATTTTTGTGAAAATCATAACAGAATGATTAGTTCGAAAAAAGTTCATTAAATCAACACTAACATGTAATATTAACATATAATTTTTTTAATTCATTAAAAGTCTCAAATTACATTTATTTGGGTATTTATAACATCAATTATGTCAATCTTTTATTAATAAGATAATTACCGAATCATTATTGTGTCCTAAATGAATTAAATTATTTAAAGTCTAAAAATTAGAAATAAAATATCCTTATGTAGGAAAGATTTTTATCTTTATAATGAATATTTATAGTCGAATTTATCTTACATATAACCCTATATTAAAAATGATTTACTTATTAAACTTTGATTTTAACTATTTTGACCCTTCTTTAAATAAATTAATAATAAATGTCCTAATCTAATCCAAGTGGGCCTAAATGGTCATATTTTATTCCTAAGGTTTTTAGGTCGAATTAAACTTATCCAATAGAATTAGGACATGTTTTAGGGTAATAATAATATCATTTTTACCCTTAATTACCCTATTTACTTTTAACCGCGGTAAATAAAAGTAAAAAGTTACTAATCACCAAAAATTATTTTCATCTCATTGGACCACATTTTACTTAATGACATCAAGCGTGTCTCTCAGATTTTTGAAATTCCACTCACAGAAATGGTAAAACTAAGTTTTATGAAAGAATCATTTTTTTAACTACCACTTAGTGGTTTCACTATTCATAAAAAAATGAACGTTTCCAGAAAAATACCAAAAATTGCGCTTAAGCTATATTTGATATTATGAACTCAAAAATGATGTCTATTTTACCAAATTCAAAACATATCAGTTGCATTACTTAATTTAAAAATTAATTCCCGTCGTCAAAACAAATAGCGTGTTCTTAAGAGATAATAAATATTAAAAGATTGACACTTGTTTATGTCTGGTTTAAATGTGAAATTACATCCAATGACCAACATTGTATTGAATTGTAAAAATATATTTAAATATACTTTAAAACCACTAAAATTTATAATTTATCACTATTAATTATTTCAATTAAAAAGGTTGTTTTTAATTAAAATTTAGTAATTTTCACTATTCATCAAAAAATGAAAGTTATCCGAAAAGTACCAAAATTTTACCCTAAGCTAATTTCGATATACTGAATCCAAAAATGTAGTCCATTTTGAAAAATAAAATTTACAAAATTTCAAGAAGTGGTTATTACTATTCATAACGGCTAGTTTTAATAATATTTTAATAGCATATTGTTGTTTAGTGAAACTCGTTATTGCGTACTACACACACTATCGAGGAAGGTCGCGATTGCGTGTAATGCATGGCAAGTCAAGGATGCGTGTTTTGCAAGCTCATTTTGGTGTAGCGTACAACACAAGACATTAATGAAATTAAAAAGAATATTTTTCATAAAATCTCGGGGTGTTACAGTTTTGTATTTCAAAGTAATAAGTAATGGAATATAAAAGATATATATATATATATATTATACTTTAAACTTAAGCTAAAAAACACAACAGATATAACCAATAGGTTCAGTCTCAAGACAAGACAAAGTCCTCTAAAATTTATATATATAAAAGTGATCCACACCCTGGATCAGGGTTACAAATAGTACAAGACTGTCCAGGCCATGTAGGGACATCTACCACTGTTCTTCGTGGGAAAACACAGACAACAACGCACATGCTGTCTAGGTCCTACTTGACCTCTACCACTATCCTCAATGGGACACAAGAAGGTGTAGAAAGTTTGGAATGAGGATTTAGTATCCTACAGTTCAGTGCAAGAGACAATGTGTGTGTAAGATATACAGAGTACACACACTGCTCGAAAAAGTAAATAAAGAAATCACTTAGAGAGAGTATATGAAAGTTTAGAAAGCTCTAGTGATTGGAAGTGCAGCTCTGGACTCGTTGGATTTAGTAGAAATTCTTCTGAGTCCTTCTCTGGTTTTTCTGTTGAAAAAAAGAGTGTCGTGGTTCATCTTGGTGTCTTTCACATGTGAAGAAATTCTCTTGATTATTCGTGTGTTCTTCAGTTGTGTTGTATTGCACACAAGATAGTTATTTGAAGATATTGCGATGTGTTATTCTGTGCTCAGGATTGCTCTTCTATTCAGTAGAGATAACTTCACATGTATTGTCTGTAGCATCGTTTATGTTCTGGTATGTGTGTTTTTGTATATTTATGTCCCTATATTGTAGCTCAATCCTCCTTATATTCATTGAGCTTCGGCAATAGGAATGATTCCCTTTCCTTAGGTACAAGGTACAGTTTCCTGACATGCAATAACTATCATTAAATAAAATTAATTGCATTAAAAACATCAAATATGACAATTAGTATTATTTAAATAATATTGACAAAAAGGTTAAGAAACGATGTCACAGTGATTATGTAAACAATGTCTCCTTCATGATATGTCCTTCACTATGTCTCCTTCACAGTGTCTCCATGTCACTATGTTTGACTCACAATGTTTCCTTTACGGTATGGCCTTAATGGTATTTGGCTCACGGTGTGACCTTCATGGTGTCAGGCTTACTGTCACGATGTGTTGAGGTCACGGTGTCACACTGGTCATGGTGTCTGAGACTTAGTTTTCATGGTGTCTGCTTCAATGTTTCTGTTCATGGTGTCTGTTTGACTATGTCAAGCTTCACGGTGTCTTTATACTTAGACAAATATTTGTATTTAGACTTAAATAGTAATATGCAGAATATGAATTAAGCTTAACCATTATCAAGTAAGAGAACTTGAAACATTAATACAAAGGTTTGACAAGATAAGTGAGATTTGTGATCATGCATAAGGTTTGTAAATAATAATGAGAGTAATTGATAGTAATAATATTTTCAATCATTAAAACATGATGTGTAATTATTATTGAGATTCGTCATCATTAAAACATGATGTGTAATTATTATTGAGATTTGTCATCATTAAAACATGATTAATGCATGAGGAGTCCGACAATAAACATAATATTTATAATATCATTTATGATCCAATTATAAATCTTAAAAACCCATTATTTAACAATTTGTTATTAAAATTGTTGTTATTCGGTGTTAATTGTTTCATTTTTCATATATGTTTCGGTTTATATTTTCCGATACTTGTACTTTGATCATGGTGTTATCATATATATAATTTTTATAATGATATAAATATCATATATATTAAATATATACATTTATAAAATCATATATAAGATGTAGATACAAAAAATAAATTACACTATTCATAGAGATGGTATCTGTACATACACATGAACACTATTTTCATTTTCAAATAGAAAGAATGAAATAAAGATAAATAATATTTTATCAATAAAAATAATTATTACAATATAAATATAATATATATTTATTAAATAAAATGTTATAAATAACCATAAAATATGACGATGGAAAATGAATCATATCGCAATGTGGAGTCGATAGTCCACATGTATACCCAAGCAATACATTCAATTACCATTTAATGGAAAGGGGTTATAAAATTGTTGTGATTTTTTTTGAAAATGGATTCATCAATGTATTATGGATACAATATTTTCTGATATGGTGGAAGAATAAATAAAATTGAAACTATACAGTTAAGAGTTATACCTCTTCATTGAGAAACCTCCATTAGCTTACACCATTTACCTTAAAAGAATGATATTTTGATAAAACCAGGACTTATAAAAAACGTTAAGAGATGTTTGGATAGTATTAGCGTAGTATTTTTTGATATAGAAGGCTCAATTTTTATTAATAATGGATATTAGGTTGTTCCCTTTTATAAGTTAGGGGATGGACACCATTGGAATCACATAAAGTATTAAATTAATATAAATTAATTTTCAAGTTCAAGTGGTCCAAAATTAATATATTTATAAGATATGATTAATTTGTGAATAAATCCAACAATATAATAATATTTAGTAAATTTTTGGTGATTTTGACCCTTATCTCTTGGTTTTAACCCTTTTCAACCCTTTTGAGGAAAACCGCCATATCATTGTTTTTTTACTTTTTTGGGGATATGATAGTTACTATAAAAGGAGAAGTGGGCCATAAGTGGGAAATTATTGATATGATCAACATATCCCATTAAATTAGTGAAATAAAAGTTTTTTATTAAATTAAAATAATTAAACAAAAAAATATTTAAAATAAAATACCATTAGAGTCATTTTAAGAAATACTGACATATTTAGAATTTAAATTCATCAAGGCATGAATTATATTCAATTATAAACTATATTAAAAAAATTATACATTATTATTAACTAATTTTTTTTTTCTAACCCCATAATTTATCTAAAAAATATAATATTTAATGTTTCTAAAATCATTTCTTTGATTTTTCTATTGGTGGGAGATATATGGAAAAAGGGTGGTGAATATCCCCTTTTAAAAAACAAAGATGATGTAAAATTATAATTCTATATTAAAATTATTTAGAAAGAATAAAGAGATAAATATATTGAAAAATAGTTAATAAATTCAATTTGATCTTATTAAGATAATATCAAAGTAATATATGCATGGAAACAATAGAAATGAATTTATGCAAGTATGAATACAAATGTCAAATGATACAATTAAGAAATATTTATAGAGGAAAAACCCAATTGATAAAGAGTTCAGCTGAAGATCATTATGTGCCCATATATCTATTTCCATCAACAATAGAGTTATATATTATTAATCCCTTGATAATCATAGTGATCAAGAAACGTTTCCCACAAAATTGTTGTTTGTGAACACCCTGTTTAGATTTACTAGAAGCCAAAGATCATGTCCCTCACTTTTGCTCAGTGAGAACCATTAGATATAGATAGTTGGGAATAGAGAGGTTTTCATTATGAAAATACATTATAAATCCACTAAAAAACTCATTGGATATAATATTCTAAATAATGATGAGATATTTGAGAGTATGATTGAGATCCTTGATAGATTTAGAACTTTTTAAATCTATTTGAGAGGATTAAGAATTATAGAACTTCATTGTAGATTACGATCATGAGTATTGTTGGAAAAACAAGTTATTCTTCTAAGTTGATAAGTGAGTCCTTTTATAGGATCCAAAATGTGTGGAAAGTATTTGGAATTAAATGGGTGTAATTATGCCATGAAAGACCATACTTATGATCCTTTTGACCATAATAAATGCATTCATGATAAAGTTGTTATGATCCCACCATATACAAGGTATCCAATATCAGATACCTAATAGCCATGACTAGGTATCCCATGGTCCACCTGGTGTCATCCTCCTAAGGAATATCTCCACTGACTAGCTGTTATTGTCTTGTGGATGGATGGTGGCCTTTGGATAGAAAGATGCAAATCTGTTTGAGCCACTAGCTAGATTAGTGGGAGTTATAAACAGTATCTACTACTTCCACCATAGCACATGCCAACTAGTGTGGATTGTACACATTCAAATACAACTATATCCAACTACACTTCAATTCAATTCCTTTTAAAAATCTATAGATTTGCTTTCATGTACGTGAAAGAGAAGAGAGATATAACCACACCTTTTTGAAGGATTCAAAAGATATTTAAGTTTCCATTCAATATACCAATTTTTTATTTAAAAAAAACTTAAACACACATAAATTGAGAAATATAAAAATATATTTGAGTGTTTGTGATCATTAAAACACCATCAGAGAGATTAAAAAAATATCCCCCTTTTTGATGATCATAAATTCTAAATTTAAAATGTTAAATTAAGTGTAAATAAAGAATTAAAGAGATAATATATAAATTCTAAAGGTTAATAAGATAATTAATGAACTTAATATGTTAATAAATCAATCATGCTATTAGATCTGATAAATAAAATTTTAATAAATCCTTTATTTTATAATAATTAATCACCAGAGAAGAGAAAAAATAATTAAAAATAAAATAAAAAATTCTCTATTTTGGAAATTGTATCACCTTTGTGATTTTAAAAAAGATAAAAACTAGGAGATGTTTGATAAACTCTATAAAATTTTTAGAAAAACCCAAAATATAGGGAATTTTTAATGAATTAAACAGGGAAAGGTATTTTGAAAAGAAAAAACCAAAAATACATATTTTAAAAAACCGCTTCAACATGAAAAATCATAAATAATAATATTATTAGAGAGAGAAGAAATCAAAAGGAGAATATTAAAAGATATAAAAAATAGATAATATAAAATGATGATTTTGAAAAACACTTCTTTACTCCCCAACTCCCCAACTAATCATTAGATGGAGGGATTGGAATGTTAAAAGATGAAAGGAAAAATGTGATTGAAAAAAGATAAGAGATGAATAAAAGAAGAAGAAATTATGAGATATAATAAGAGAATAAGAAAAATATCAAAATGAAAATAAAAATTCCCACACCTTTAAAATAACATCACTTTTCTTTAATAAATGAGTTTATATTTATTAATTGATTTATTTATTGAAATATATTGTAGAATATATAATTTGATGAAAAAAATACATTAGACACTTTCTTTGAATTTCATTCCAAAAAATAAAAATTATGATAAATATTATACAAACATTTATAAATGACAAATTTTCACTCATCATTATTATTATTTAAGAGATATAAAAGTAAGAATTTTTCTTCTAAGAAGATCTATATACATAAATAATTTTATGAAATTTTAAAAATAGTTTGGAAAAAAAATCTAAAAATTAAAAAGTATCAAAGGTAGTTTCTTATTAAATAGAAAATTAAAATTATAAAAGTACTTATTTTGTTAAATATAATTTTGAATAGTGAAAATAAGAGTTTTTTAGAAAATAATTAATTTGAAAATGATAAACCTTAATGAAATTTTCATAATTAAAAATAGATTTGGACACAAATCAAATGATAACACAAGTTTGATAATGGGATCATATCCAATAAAGGATAAAAAATAATAAATAAAAATTTAGAAAGATTTAAAATGAGATTTTAAAAATATTTTAAAAATATAATACAATATATCCTTAGAGAAAATGAATAATTTCATTGGAGAACTATTCTTAATTCACCTTTAATAAATTCTAAATGGTCAT
This sequence comes from Viscum album, assembly GCA_963277665.1. Lineage (NCBI taxonomy): Eukaryota > Viridiplantae > Streptophyta > Magnoliopsida > Santalales > Viscaceae > Viscum > Viscum album. Next base: position 10,534 of record CAUJRU010001823.1, read on the forward strand.
GGTCTACAGGTTTGGGGAAAATATCTTTGATTTGATATTCTTTTCGGTTAAAATACAATTATGTATTACCTTTTTGGAAGTGATCTCTTAATAAATGATGTTGAAGATCAATGTGTTTGGTGTGAGAATGTTGGATTAGTGAAAACCATATCTTTTCTTTTTTTATTGTTTTTTAAATGGATTACCATCATCAAAAATCAATTGGGATGTGATTCTATGACAAAAATCTAATAATAGAAAGTGTGACAAATACGAGTACTTGAAATTGACTATCAAAAAAAATATTAGTGAACATTGGTTTCTTACATTGAAATTATGTTCATAAAGTGTTTAAAAATTTAATTGAGATAACTTGTTAATCCATCATAAATAACTAAATTTTTATAAAAATATTAAACAATTATAAATAATTTTAAAAATTAATAATTTTTAAAAATATCAAAGCATTGGAAATAAAAATACATGCAGAGAATAATAATACCATTTCAAAAATAATATTTTTTACAAACCAAAATACTTGATTGTAACTACAAAAAATATTTATCAGATGGTATCAAGGGACGGGGGATCACTTGAAGGGCTAGGGGAGGAAACTACTTTCCAATAGTACACACATGTATTTATTTGTACTCCAACATCTTCTCCACCCTCTAATGCTATTTCTTATTCTCATCCACCCAATCTCTCAAAATTATATGTATAATATCATCCTAAGATCACAACCTTCTTTATAATGTGTATAAGACGATGAAGAATATGCATGATCTCCCTTTAAGCTGACCAATGACATCGAGGATGTACCATAATAAATATTAGGTGTCAATTGTGAACAAATACTGGTGACCCAACCATTATCAACACTATGCATGGTGACGCATATGGAAGCCCACTCATCAAAACCTAACTCGCACATGGGTTATCCTTTACACTCATCTTAAATCTCTTGTAAATGAGGATTTTTATTCTCATACATTTTTTTCAAATATTACTTGAAATTAAAATAATAATAAAATTAAAAAAATTATTATTTTTTAAAATAATAACCACAATATGACACCGTTTGACATTGAAAAGCTGTCATGTACTAGGATCGATGTATATTTTTGTGCAAAATTCAATTTTTATTACATAGGGGTCAGTATTAACCTATATAATATTACAAAAATTTTACATTCAAATAATATACACATTAATAAATAATAGTAATTACTATATATCATTGATTTATACCAAATATACGACTCCCATTCTTATGGGTAACCTCTTATCTCCACCAGTTCTAATGGCTGGATGATAACCTCCTATTAAATGTATCTCCTATCCAAGAGGAGCACAATCCATCCCATACTAGGGATGACATATTTTTAGGTCTATTTGAGAAGTAATACTTGTGGAAATAAAAAAAATCTCTATCAATGGATAATTTTAATATGATGTGAGAAAACTAATGAAAACCTTCACATATACAAATCAATCATGCCCCCTGAATAGGATATCTCATGCCTTCATTTATCAGAGACCAATTATTCTACAATAAAATTAATGGGAAGTTGATGCCATGAAACCCACAGTATAGAAAAATAATTTCATAGAATCATGACAGCCTGTCGAAGAGATAAATGTAAAAAAAAATTAAAAATAAATAAAAATCAGTATATTATTTCCAAAATTAATACCAAAAAATAATATAAAACAACTAACATAAATCATTTAACATACCTCCACAAACATTGATTAAAATAAAGTTATAGAATTTATTTCAAGAATAGATTTTTGAATCATCAGTCACCAAGTCCATGAACAATCCTAATAGGTGGTTCTTTGGAAGCATAACAACAGTTAGATGAATTATCATGAGGATCATCATTAGGAATATTGACATTATGGAGAAAAAAAACAGATTTTATGACCATATCAAGCTATATGAAACAATTTATTTTACCTATAAATAATTTTATTACATATAAAAATATAAAAATATAATGAATACCCGAATATAATAAACCATTCATCATCTTCATCCTCATGTTCATCGATTATAATTTCTCCATATTCATCTTTATAATATTTAATTTACATATAACTATCAGTTTTGTTTTCCCTTACAACTCCATCAAAATTATCAATATCAAAAGCCCTTAACTTGGGGGTGGGGTTCATTGAGTAAGAGATACATTTAGTGGGTTTTCATGAAAAATTCCAATGTGTTTCAATTAAATAGAATAATTTTTATTTTCAAGAAACTGATTTTCATGATATTTCATTTTTATTACACACTTGTAGTCAGTTTAAATCTCATAAAATAGTATAATAATATACATAATGAACATGAAGTTCCAACATAAATGGATTATTTGTGGTTTAAAGTGTTTTATATTTAATATCAGAGACTCTATGTTATGGATGAAATTAATACCCTTGATCAATACCAAAATAATTAATTTTAAACATTATTATATAATATTGTTAATGATATATAACATTAAAAAATTTATTTAATGTTTGACTGTGAACAACTTAACTTACTATTCTTTGAAACCAATATAAAAAATTATGTTGTCGATATTCATTAATATAAGTAGAGTTAATATGTTGAATTGTTTTTTGATATAATCATCATATAGTCTAGAAAAAATAATAAAAATAAATTTATATCTTAAATTTTTCAAAATAATTGTAAAAGAAGAACTTACTCTAGAAGTTTCGTCTTTTATTAACAATTAAGAAGAACATATGTATGAGATATGAGTAATTCTTCATCTTAAATCCATCATGCATGATAATAACCAAATCCATGTTTGGGATGATTAGAAATTAAAAATTGATAGTTTGTGAAATCATAAATTTTTTCCTCATTGTGACCTATGAAATTGTGTTTTAAGGGAAATTCAGACTAAAAATAATAACAACATGAATATGAAATTTCCTCATGTAATTATGATTCTTCAATTAACCCTTTAATTGATGATTTTTAAGTAATTTCATGTTTAATTTTTTCCTACATATCTTGAATGTGTAAATCCATCAGAATTATACTAGCCCTCCTCATTTAGATTCATACAAAAAAATTTAATATTTAATTCCCCCATGATTTAAATAATTTCAACAGGAATATTTTCACTAATTTAGATAAAATTAAAAATATATTTATTATAATACTCAATTCATCATAATGTAATATTTTCACTAAAATATCTTATAATAAATATGATATTTCAGTCACAATTAATAGATTATTGAATTTAATAGACCTGTATGACTTACTTGAAGTTTTCTTTACATTATGAAATGAAAATCATGACTTTTTGACCTTTTAATATTACCTTTTTTGATAAAATGAGACAAATTAAATGCATAACCATATGGTTACTATAAATTTCTAATCCATTTATAGAATAATAAATTAATTTATTCAGAAACTGAATAATATTATTTTGGATTCATTTATTAGTATCAACATTCATATTAGAAAAACTAATGTTGGGGTTCCATAATATTTGGGCAAGTCTAACCATTCCATTAATTTTTTTAGTCTTACTAGTTGTTTCCAACATAGTATAAATTATGTCAATAAAAAAAATACTTCTTAATATTCATTACATATAACATATAACAAACCAATGAATCACACCGATATGTATGGTCCAAAAAACACTTCATTTTATCCAATTATGATCTCTCTTAAAAAAATATATTTTTTTCATTTATAGTTTTTCGAAAAGTAATATGAGGAAATGAAAATACAATAGATATTACCTGAATAACCAAAATCATGTTGTAGGTTCACCTCATTCAATTTACCCTTTTATAAAAAAATTATATTCCTTTGAAATGGGTGATCCAAAGGAATAAATCATTGGAGATAACCAAAAAAACAATTAATTTCTCCATTGAACAGTATAAATGATTTTGTGTCCGAAATTCATTACATACATGATTTTAAAAAATGTGTATTCCATCTATATAACATACCACATTCCAGGAAGTCACTGATTTTCCACATTAAAACATCTTTTAGTGTAAAATTATTATCTAAAACTATATTATATGTTGTTACACCATTATTCAATAATGAAATTAACTCATCAACTAGTGGATTTAAATAGAAATCAATATTCTTCTTCATATTTCCTGGAATTAATTGTGCCAATTATATATATGGTCCAATCCCCATATTCCAATGAGGTAAGTTGTATAGAGTTATTAAAATAGGCCAATAAGAATATTGATTATTGTACGCAGCAAATGGAAACAAACCATCAGTAGAAAGACTCAACTGTATGCTTCAAGGTTCTAAAGAAAAACAAAAATTCACCAAATTGAAGTGTTTCCATGAATCACCATCACATGAATGATTTATGTTTTTACTAACAAAAATATTTATTTAATCCATGTCTTTAATGCAATTGTGTTGTGAGACATAAATTGATTTCGTAAATTGGGTGTAATTTCAAAATATCCCATTTGTTTCAGAATAAATCTTGATATTCCTTATTATTCTTCTTTATAGCTCAATTATCCATATGTTTTAAAATTCAATGATGATTCATAATCAATATAAAATAATATTTTTTAATTTGAGAACCCATAGATTTTATAATAACTAACACCCAAATTATAGACCACTTTATTTTTTTATAGAAACATACTGGTAATGTATTTTCATCAAGCAATAATTATTTAAGCAAAGAAAATATTTTACCAAACAAACTAGCATACATTCCAAAATCTAATTTAATATCCATAAATTTTGTAACAGCCTCATGTTTTATTTTCATGCATACCAGATATAAGGGCTCTTTTTTGGATCTAATTGTTTTTGAATTTTGAGATGATTCTAATTCAAGATTTTGAATATCATTATTGGTTGTTGTTTCTTGAATAGACAAGCTAATAACCTAATGTAAAAAATAATGAAACTATGGATCTAGAATCATTTTTTTAATTTTATACCAAATATCATTCACCATGTTGATAACAAAAAATATAATATTTCCAAAAACTAAAATGAAATAGATGAATTACAACACAATCAAAGGTTTCAAAAATCTTGATATCACATTTCTTAAATAGACATTTAATTATTCCTTCAAAAACAAATTTTTAATTTGAAGATGTAAATGAGATAAAAATTTCAACACCCCAAATTTAGAGAAAATTTATACCAAATATTTTTGGATTTTTAAAATGATTTACCCAATCATAATCACATAATAGATTATATTTTATACTTCTAGAGTCCATATTTTCCTAAAAAAAGAAAAAAATAAGAATAATTATTACCAATTGTGGCTAATTATTAAAAATTATTTATAAATGCTAAATATGGATAATTATGACCACTTATCATGAATTATTACTAATTGTTATTAATTTTTACTAATATTTATTAATTATTACTAATTATTACAAATATTTATGAAGCAATACAAACTATTTATTAATTATTACTAGTATTTTTTTGATTTCTTACAAGTTATTAAAATTTTTCATAATTATAACTAATATTTAAAAAATATTAATAATATTTTCTAATTATTTATAAAATTTACAAATTTTTAAAAATATTTCGTAATTAATAAAATTTATTTAATAATATATAATAATTTTTTTATTTATTGCATATTTTTTACAAATTATTGCTATTTTTTAATAATAATATTAATTTTTATATCATTTTTCATTTTATTATAATATATAATAATTAAATAATATTTAAAAATTATTACCAATAGTTACTAAGTATAACTAATGGTTACTAATTATTTCTAAAATTGACTAATTATTTATTAATTATTACAATTTTTTTAATAATTATTAGAAATATTTTGGATTATTGCTAAATATTTTCTAATTCTTTTGAATTTTTAATAATTTTAGGTATTTGTTATATTCTTTACTAGATATTACAAAATTTTTAATAATTTTTACTATTACTTATTTTTTTTTGTAATTATTAAAATTCTTTATTAAGTAATACTTATTATTTATTACCTATAGCTAAATTTTTAACAAATATCACTATTTTTTAATAATTAGTAGCATTTCAAATTTTTGTACAGTTTATTATAAATTATCATAATTTTTAATATTTAAAAATTAATATTAATATTTTATAATTATTATTAATATTTACTTATTATTAAATTTACTAGATAATTATTTATTAATTATTTAGAATTATTTAATAATTATTACAATTTTTTTAAGTACTACAACATATTTACTACTTATTGTGATTTTTTAGTAATTTTTTGTATTTATTATATTTTATTACAATTTATTACAGATTTTTACATATTAATAATAATTATAAATTTTTACTATTTATGTAATTAAAATTATTTTTTAATTACATATACATTTTTAGAAAATATTAGAATTTTTTTATTTATTAGTATTTTTTTAGAATTTATTATACATTATCATGATTTACTTAAATTTACTAATTATTACATAAATTTACTATTAATTACTAAAATTGAATAATTATTACAAATAATTTAATAATAATTATTTTTTAATTATGAAAAATGTTTTACTAATTGTCGGGGCTTTTTATAATTTTTTTTTATTTTTTTATTTTTTACATGTTATTCATTTGATTGCTAATTGTAATGACTCTATTTTTAAATGCAATACTTTAGAATATTTTTAGTGATATTCTTGAAGCTGGGCAATAAGTTAGCAAGGGATTCCAGGGCCTAGAGATCTTCTTTACGGTTATATTAAAAATATTAAATATATTATATCATGCACACAAATAATTTGGGAAATAATGTTATAACGCTTGAATGATTTATTGGATAAGAATTCTGATATTGTTGTTAAATCTAAAAAATGAGTTTTACCCTATGCATGACATAACTATTTTCAGCGTCTACTATTTGGTTAAGAATTGGTCATGGATAGATTAGTAAATTAATTAATTAATTAAATTCACCAAACCTAGCATCCCCTTATTTAAACCTTGTTGTGGGAAAATCCTAATATTAGCTGCATTACCCTAGGTATTTGAGAGGAGTAGTAGAGCAGTGTGTTGTGGCATCAACGGATCATGGTCCAATAGATCGGTACCACTATGATCGTTTATGCCAAAATAGTTCATTGATCTTTCCAATGATAATGGAATGGTATATTTTTTTTCAATGATTGATCCAGACTCGAGGTAGGATGTTGTTTGTGGATGTTATCTAGGTTTTTTCTATCCCATGTCGAACACGAGACAACCCATTTAAAAATATTTTTTCACAAATCCATTGTTGATTTTCAGGAATTGCTTTATCTTCCTATTAGTAGGAAATAATAAAATTTGATCATGGATTGATTATTGGTTCTTCTTTCATCATTTTAAAAAAATGAATTCAGGACGACATGAAAATGGCCAACATTTTTTACTCTTTTTGTGTTTTGTGTTTCCCCCCCATCATTCATCTTGTGTTCATCATTCGCATCCCGTTTGTATGGTGGTTTGATAAATAACTGGAAAATGATCAATTTTCATTCAATCTTTGGAACAATAGATCATTTCAATGGGTAAGAGATTTATATTGACAACATATTTGAGGTATAGTGATGATTATAAAGGACCAAGGATGGATTGTGATGGGATTAGGAGACACTATTTGTAGTTTGGTGTGTGACATGTGAAGTTGTGTGATAGAGGAAATTCCTAACTCGATTCGATGGATGGAATTTGATCAATAGTGAAAACCAGGCTCAGTAGATCAAAGATCCAAATTTGTCAGTTGCCCTTGTAGAAAAATCAATCATGGCAGCAGAATGGGTGAGACATGTGGAACATTCAAGATTTGTTTTTTGAAAATCCAAACTGCACGTCTTGTACTCTAGAAGAACACACGTCATGCAGTCCCCTTTGAGTGGTGGTTAGGGTTTTGAGTGGAGATATATATCACATTCTATGTGGTGGGTTTACACTCCGTCTATTACATAGTCATCTAGCTCATCATGTATAGGGTGTACATTCCTATGAAGCCAGGTAGTGATACATAGGGTGTGTAGAGTCACACACTGTCTAACCCCTAGTGAATAGATCTATATTTATAAGGAGTAAAAACACAGGAAGCCATGTAAACCCACTTTTCGTGGGGTGGTATCACATGACGTGTAATCCAGATTACATAATAAGTATAGGGAGTACACTCCTAGGAGGCCATGTGTCCCCACATGCCATATATGGTGAGGCACACACTACATACTTCGGAAGGTACAGTTTAATGGGAAGATGAAACATGATGAAATTTGGCCAATCCCTTACATACTGTGCTATAATAAGTACACCCCGCATAATTCATAATGTACTCAGAGATGGACAGTGTGCATGGGAATTACCTTAGTACATGAGGATAGACCCTAGTAGATGACTTGTACCTGACGAATCATCGAGTTCCAAACTTTCATTTACACATTGTGTACCTCTTGGGTCACACCTTGTATTTCGAAAAATTAATGTTGTTTGAGTGTGAGGAATGGGAATTTCTAGGCTTAGTGAGACACATCGTGTACCCCTATAGGCCAAGTACTCCATAAAGGGAAAGGTTAGAGCCCTTATTCTTCTTAGTTCATCTCTAGCATGAGCTTGGGTGTATTCCCTTAGACCGTTTGAGTGTGTGTTCATTCCCTTGGTCCATCCTCATAGTGGTATTGTAATGAATCACAACCTAGGAATAGTTTATGATCCCCTCTACATGTTTAGTTTCAGATATAGTTACAGAATTCCTCTACGAAGCTCATAGTAAGATCCTTTATTATTATCTTCTCCACTATGTGGGGTTTTAGGAATCTTGGTGACCAACATACATGGGTATATGATCCCATACTTATAAGGTTATTCTAGTTTGGGTAATGTAAACCTCATAAGACGTAGGTGTGATCTTCTATATGTTGTCCTCTGATGAGGTATAGTCTGATCAACTGTGTATCTTGGATGAACCCTATTAGTTTTCTTGATGTTATTCATGAATAAAACTGATCATTTTGTTCTCTTATATTATCACCACAAGTATAGTAATACCCTATGAGTGATACCTCTTGGATTAGTGGCATCTAGGATGGAAAGGCTCATGTAGTGAGTTCTACCTGTAGAGTGTTAGCTTTGAGCCTCTAGTAGAATCCTAGGATAACATTATGGTTGTTTCTCTGAGACATGGTGTCTACCATTGAGAATATTTTGGCTTTTATAGTAATTATTGGGGTGGTTATTATATCATATATCCTCTTTGAAATACCTTCACATGGATGAGATGACTACTTTCTTGAATCATTATGTTTAGTGTTTTTCAGGATCTATAATGGGTATGGATATAATCACCCTACATGATTTCTTCCTACACATGTCAAATATTATACAAAATACAATATTTTCATAGGATTCCTACTAGGAAGATGAGAAGGTGGATCTTAGTTGAACCTATTTTTGTTAGATGGACATCAATTGGATCCATGAGTTTCATTTTTATAGTTTCCCTTATGTTTTGAATAGGTTTGGTTCTTTCCAGTTTTGGTGGGCTTGTATACCCTATAATATTCTGTTGTTCTACTTGTTGTACTATGATATGGGATATATCTTTTTCATACATTTATAATATGGATTCTTTATTATTCTGCTTTTTATTGGTGTATGGGGAATCATGTGTGTGTAAATGGACTTTAGGGTATGACCTACCATGTCTGTGATATTCCTACTCGATGATAGTTATCTTCCCATGGCATATTATATGTGGGATTGGGGAGTTACACTCATCTTAACACTAGCTATTTAGGACCTAATCGGTAAGATGGTGATAGAGTTACATATGAGGAGGTAATCTTAGTACTAGAGTGTATAAATTGTCTAGTAATGAGGATTGGTTTGGGAACTCAAAAAAATGTTAAAGTGTTTTGAGTTTAGCTCTCTGGCAAGGGAATCTTGTGTTGGTGAAACAAATGACATATCCATTTCACCAAGACTCTAACAACCCACTTGTATACTTGAAACATGTAGGAACTAATTTCAGGGAAAACATTGGTACATGCATTATATAGGAATATGTTGTGGTTCTTTATCCTTCTTGAGATAGATTCCCAAGTCTACTCCTTTGAAAAAAGTTTATTTCATCTATCACCAGATTCTTCCATGATGATATACTACTAGGTTTCTGTAGAAGAATCATGGTTATGAACCTATTTTTTATGAGACTATTGTTTGTGGACCAGTAGAAAAGGTAGTTCCTTTTAGTGGATTGAGAGCGATTTCTCCACCCATTCAGCAGCATGCATACTGACCATAATAGTTCAGTTGGATTCTCCTTATCTAGTAGAGAATTATTTTGTTCTAGTTGTACATATATATGATGTACCTATGTTGATTTCACTTCGTGGTTTTTATAGATATAGATCACCTAAGATTCAAGGTGATCAAGAAACCCTTATCAAGTGGTAGAGGACTGGAATGATCCTATGGTGTGAATTTATCACTTGGACATGAACCCTCTTAATGGTGGTCCTGGTGGAAATACTTCTCCAGGGTGGCATGATATTTTGGTAGATCCCTAAATTGGTGGTGTTTGATGTGGTTTAAAACACTCAAGGAATAGGGAAACCGCCCCCACCAAGATGTTTTCTTATGATGTGATCCAAAACCCATGAGAGAGTTAGTGTATCAAAAAGTGGATAATGTCAAGGTGTGGTGGTTGATTTCCTATAACTTGAATGTTTTTGTTCAATATACTTTTTTATGTTATTGGAATGATACCTGGATATGGTTAATCAGTGTTAAAGGTAAGTATAAATACATGTTGAAGTATATTGTGACATGGAATCTTCGAGTGTCGTTCAAGGTACCACTACCAAAAAATTGGGTTTCCACAGCACCACCCTTTATTAGAGCCAGAAAAAGTTCTGATAGGGGGGGGGGGGCTTTATGAGTGCTAAAAACGGTGATGATAAAGGGCACTTTTAACAGCACTAAAACAAGTGCTTTTAAAGGTGACACTGTATCAACACTTTTTTCTAGCGCTAATAAAGGCCCTTACTTTATCATTGCTTTTTTTAGTAGTGCTGATAGATGGGGGGATTTATCAGTGATTTTTCAAAGCACTGATAATGTTTGTATTTCAAAACAAAAATCATGAAAAATAATATATTTTTATATAAGCATATTTATATTGATATAAATACAATATATATTTTTAAATATGTTTTAGACAAGTATAAATATACTATTTCATTTAATATATAAGAAATTTTATGAAAATAGATTTAAAATATTTTGAAAAACAATATTAATTAATAATTTGATAACTATCATTGATGAATAATCATTTAATAACAATTTGAGGACACATGAAATCAAAAAAATTAATAAAAGATCTAAAATTAATTGAAAATGTATCTCAAACTTCAAATGACCATAACTTTTGATCTGGGTGTCTGTTTAAGCTCTACAACATATCAAATTGAATCTTGTGATGAGATCTATGTGATAGTTACCCAAGGGAACCTCCTGTCACATTTTCAATTCCCAAAAGACCTATAAGGACTCCACAACTGAGTTTTTAGTCAGGATACCCTGACTTTTTAACATTCAAACAAGTATAACTTCATATACGAATGTCTTCTAGGCTTGTAAGACATATCATATCAAATATTATTTCATTTTTTTTATTTTAATGGCTATGGGGTTAAAAAAACTCTTGGATTATAATTTATGGTTGTTTTAACATTCTATGGATTTTTAAACACACACATATATATGTATTTATTTGTAAATATATATGGGTGCATGTGTGTGTGTGTGTGTCTGTGTGTGTCGCTCTCTCTGTGTGTGTTGTATATATGTATATATATATTTATTTATATTTTTTTTATAAAGAAACATAATTTTTTTTTATAAATGTATTTAAAACTAATCTTATAAATATATATAAATATACAAATAAATATACGGAGAAAAAATTATAACTAAAAAAATATATGTAAATAAATATTAATAAATATTAATATAGAAATAAATATATATATAAAAATATATGAATAAATATACATGTATTAATATAACTAAATATATTTATATTAATATGAATCTATATTAATATACCATTAAATATAACTATATACATATGTAAATATATATAAATATATATTAATATACGAATAAATTTATATATATATATATATTAATATATGATTAAATATATATTTGTATTAATATAACTAAATATATTTATATCAATACGAATCTATATTAATATACGAATAAATATAACTATATTTATAAATAAATATAAATATATATTAATATACAAATAAATAAATAAATAAATAAATAAATAAATAAATATATATATATATATCAATATATGAATATATATATATGTATTAATAAACCTAAATATATATTTATTAATATAAATAAATATATTTATATTAATATGAATCTATATTAATATATGAATAAATATATCTATACATATAAATAAATAAATAGATATATCATTAAATAGAGAAAAAAATAAATAGCTTAATGGTAAAGGTTTAAGCGCACAAAGGGGGTGGGTGGGTGGGTGGGGGGCTTGGGTTTGAGTTTGGGTAGAAGCAGGGGTGCACGGGAAAGCGTGGGATGCGCGGGTAAGTGCAGAACACAAGAGAGTGGGAGGGAGTCCACCTAGCACTGGTAAAAGGGGTAGTGAAGCGCTGTTAAAAAATCCCTCGAGCATTTTATTTTCGTTTAATTTTTTTTGACATTTATCAGCGTTAAAAAAAAGCTCTGATAAAAGGACCTTTTTATCAGCGTTTTTTAGCACTGATAAAAGTCACCTTTTATCAGTGCTTGTTTTTAGCATTGATAAATGGAGCCTTTATCCGCGCTTTTCTAAGCACTGATAAAATGGACCCCTTTATCTTCTCCTCGATTAACAATGCTTTTCTAGTGCTTTTATTTCTCATTTCTAGCACTAATAAAGGCCATATTTATAGTAGTTTACAATATGTATCTTAACTACTCTATCTTCAATTTTAACAAAGAATCAAAAGCCAATTTTTTGTGATCTTATACCCATTTTGTGGCCTAATGATTACAGTGGACCCTATTCTGTGAAACATTTTATTTGAGGTTCTTACAAATAGGATCGATGATCACACACTTCTATCTAAAGTGTGATATGACTATGAGAGGAGATATAGATAGCTTTACATGTAACATTTTAATAGCGGTAGTGAGACCCTATGATGTTTCCCTTAGTAAGGAAAACCATCCATACTCAGTTGACTATTACCAATGAGGGTGGAAATATACTTGAGTTATTGGGACACATTGTTTTATTTTTTGGTGAGAATGGATCCCATGAAGAAAAATATGAGATCATGTGCAGGAGGATATAATATAATTTTTATTAGTTGACTAGTATAGCCTGTGGAGATGAATATTCTATGAAATTTCTATTTCCTATTTTATTGGAGAAGAATGAGGATGTCTCCCATGAATATGGTCCTTACATTCCTATCAAGATATTTTATTCTTTATAGAATTTCACTAGGTATGACTTGATATTTTTTCTAGCATATTGGATGGCCCCATGTAGATTTGAGAGATGAATGATAAATTGAAGAATCTGTAGAGCATATGATTATTGCCCTCAATGTGTTCCCCTAGGAATATAATTTTTATTTTTATATCGGTGGATGATATCCCAATGTTAGGTGTGGATTGAAATTATCTGAACTAGGTTACTATTTGGGATGAGTATCCACCCTTGAGAATTGTTGAGTTATTTGACATGTGGTTATGGGTGAATTGGTTCTTAGAGTTTTACAATAAGATAGGTTATCACCACCTCCAGGTTCAAGAGAAGGATTTACCATATGTATGTTTCTAAATCCTCTATGTTTTATTTGAGTTCATGATGATATATTTTGGCATGTTGAATGCCCCATCGGTGTTAGTGAGACTTATGAACTGGGTCATTCCACTCTTCATGGTAGTATTCTTCAATAACATACTAGTTAACTTGGTGTTCGGGGTGGATAATGAGAGACACTTGGGGAAGGTTCTTATAAAGACCCTATTTTTTTCCTTTCAATAATTTGAAATATATCAAGGAATAATTTCTGAACCATGTGCTGAGACGGTGTGATATCTCAAGGCCTAGTGAGTCCAAAATTGATATTTTAAAAAACAGTAAATAAATTAATATCATGCATGTAAAATATCTCAAAAGTAATGAAATATCTCCTAAAAAAGTCTCAAATCTAAAATATGAGACCATGGTTGAATCTATAGAATGGGGTTTACTCTATTAATAGACCAAGGTTGGTCTTCACTGGATTCCCAGTTAAGGAAGCTGTTGTAGTGTACGTTTAATTAAAAAACTAAAATATTTTTTAGTAAAAAAAAAACTAAATAATCTATAAATAATACATTATAATAATTATAGATGGTTATCCATGTAAAACATAGGATAATTGAGAGTATCTTTGGTTACCTTTGTTGGTGAATCAATATCAAACAATGATCGATCCATAATCAAGCTAGGGCTCAATGATTTCTATTTCCTTCCCTAATTAAATATTGATCATGGATATTGGATTAACTAATTTTGATTCTATGTAGTCTCACCCTTTACATGAGCCCATTTTTTAAATAAATTGATTCATTCAATTTATTATTTCTTATTCCATGATCTCACCCGGGATATATTGCTTCACAATAATTGGCCGAGAATACTTGGCCAACGATGTTTATCACCCTTTTTATTTTGATTTTACAACAAAATTATTCGCATTATTTTCTATTGTTCTACGAGGTAACAATATGACTTTGTAGTGGATGGTTAGAGTGTGATTTAACACATGGATTCGTGGTGGTTGTGAAAATGATGATTTATATGGATATTTTCAGATGAATTGAGATTCATTGAAGGATTTGGGTGATGATGTTTCTATATATCTAGTATTTGAGATGACATATAAGAGATATGAGGTGTACGAGAGACATGAAAGTCCACCACAGGTGATCAGAAATCCATTTTTTGGGCATTAGAGGGCCGAAGTAGATAGTTAGAGGAAATCACCATAAGATTTGGGTGGTCAAATGGAGGGAATCATGGAAATGACCATGTATATAGAAGCTACATGAAAGGTCTAGAATTTATGTGTAAGACACAAATACATGACTTGTATTATAATTATCACACAATGTGTAGTACCCCCTAGTTGTAGTGAAAAGGCTTTAGGTGGAGATAATGATCATCTTGCATATTGATGGGAACACACTCCATGTGAACCTACCTAGGTGGCTGAGCCATGTGCCTGCTGCACCCATCTAGGGCCCCATTTGAGAGGACACACTGCATACTCTGGGAGTACATGGGCATGTGTTGGTACCCAAGCATGTCTAGGCACACGATATGTCCTGACAAACATGGGTATGGCTAAGATCACACGACCATGCACTGAGTGGATAATACACGTTGTATGTGGGATGTACACACATTTTATGGTGACATGGACATCGATCCATGTCCACATGAGACACAAAAATTCATTGAAGTATGTCCACTAGCTATGTATACCCCTTACACATAGTGTACTACTTTTTTTAGAAACATACACTTCTCATATTCCATTTACCTATACTCAAATTTTGGCCCCTTGAGTGGACTATCCTAATTAATTTTCCTCAAAAAACATGATGGTAGTATTCGTTGTGTATTTCGAGATATGACATAGAATGTTCTGAGAAAGATGATATTTTAGGAGATTATTGAAGATAAAAGTGGTATAGAAAGATCATCAGAAAAAGGTTGGCATTGGAATCCCCCTATTGTAGGAGGTTGTGGGTCCCCCTAATCCTTGCACTGGTTTGAGTGGAACCCCTATGACACAATAGGTAATGGGTCCTCTATCTTCTACGTGTAACCCCCATGAAACACTAGTGCACTGGTCCTCTATAATCTATCTATAACCCCCTGACACACTAGGGTGTGGGTCCTCTACCTGTCTTCTGAGTGGAACCACCTCACACACTAGGCTGTGGGACCTCTATCTACTAAGTGGAATCTACTAACGTACTAAGGAATGGTTACTCTACCTATCTATTGAGAGTAACCCCTTATCATACTAAGGTATTAGTCCTCTATTAGATATTGTTCCACCTTGGCTGTGCAACATAATCGTGATTTCTGGGTCCTCCTAAAAGTTACTTATTCAGACACACAGGGTGTTGGGCATCAAATATGGAATTCTTTGAGCTCTTGGTAGAATCATCCACCTAGTCTAGGATATGGGATAGAGATCCCATTTCTCTCTTATCTGTGATTATTATATGATAATTTTTATATCTGTGTTGTTCGGGTTTTCCTTTTTTCTTTTGGTTTGAGCTGACTACTTCTAATGAATCTTTCATTGATCTGTATTTTGTTTTTAGGGAATCCTAATGGGTATGTATATACTCACCTATGCATGGGAATTTTCCATATGTGTCATGTCTTATGAATATGATAGAAAATTGAGAGGTGGTTTCAGAGGTGTGTAGGGATAATTAGGTTCATACACCACGTACGGTGGTTAGGTTTTGAGAACAAGAGTTGTAATTTCTCAGTTATTTTCTATTTTAGTTATTGTTAGGTTGGTTCATATTTTTTTGGGTGGGTGGGTATTTTTTTCTTTTCTTTTTTTATTACTTTATCTCCCTATTTAATATTTTCTAGATTCTATTACATGTATGGTTTTTATGCTAGATGTTACTTTATTTTATTTTTATTCCTTTGCACTTCTTCATGGAAATGGTTGGGTGCATACATGCAACTAATTTTGGAAAAGGTATCCCATTTTTGTTATTCCTTATCATCACTTGTCTCCGTCCCTTGGACTATGGATGTGGGATTGGGGATTTGGAAGTCCATTCTTCTTCCAGATAGGTAGAACTAGGTAGGTCAGGTTTTTATAGAGTGGTATCAAAGGTTGTTCAACCTCAGGGTAGTGTTTAATGTTTTGTTCCCTTATGAGGTTTGGTTGGGAATTTATGAAAATAATGTCAAGGTATCTCAAGTTTATATTTTAGGATAAGTAACCTAGTTTTGGTGTGGTAAATGATGAATCAATACACCAAGACTCCAATTACCTTCATTTTGACTTGGAATAATAAGACAATTTTTGTAGGTAAAATTGGTATATGCATTATATTGGATTGATTCATTTGATTTTTCTTCTTGATTCATCCCCCCATATATATATATATATGTTAAGTTTACCATGGAATGTCTTTATCACCTTTAGTATTACATCACAAAGATAGAAATCTTGGTTTCTAATTCAGGAACATGTCCATGCTCTAATTAGTGATGATGTCTCATATCTAGAGCCATATCATGAAGAATTTACTCCAGTACTGTAGGTAGTAAAACCCCCTCATTTTGAGTAACATACTATACTAACAGATCATGATGAGGATAAAAATAGTCTTAACACACTCCACGAGTTCCTATTTTAGAGGCTTCTATGGTTCTATGATGAACTAGATCCCCAGGTTGCAGAGGATTGGCTTGAGTCAGTGATCCAATATTCAGGATCACATGGACCCTAACTAATCATATTGTTACACTGGAAGATAGTATTTTACATGGAGAAGTAGGTAACTGGTTGATTCTACTAATGAAAATAAATTATTTTTCATAACTCTAATAGTCCGACTTCCAAAACTTATTTTGTGAGGAGTACTACCCCTTGTTCTTTCACTCAATTTTGATTCGGGATATTTTATTTCTACAACAAGGAGGGATGAAAATTTCTATGTATACCATGAGTTTCAATGATATTATACGGTACTCCCTTGACATAATTCAGGATGTTCACTTCTACGCGTGGAAGTTTGATTAGGATATAAATAGATACATTCATGCTAGTGTGGCACCCCTGTGCATTCTATCATATGATGTAGTCCTAGAGAGAGCACTGGTGATAGAGAGTTTCCAATTTTAGGTATTCCATGTAGCAGATGTTTGTAGTGGAAATCATGGTATTGAGTTGTCTGTAGTAGCTAGAAGGATCCAGTCAGTAGGGTCTTGGAATATGAGTCCTTCTGATGGTCAGACTCAGGAATGTTGTGCTACAACACATGGACCACATAGAGGACCCGAGACTTTTGAAGATGGGTGATGTTAGGAAATTGATATGCAAGGTCACATGGAACATGATTACCCAACCCAATGTGCTGATGAGGGAAGGAAAATAATATATGGATCACTATAGTAGGGGAAGTTCCATGATTAAGGATTCCCCAAGAAAAAATAGGGATTCCCCTAGATAAGAAAAGCTAGAAGATGAGAAATCATAGCTCTGGAGTGAGGAGTTTATGGTGGTGGAAAACACTATGATATACTTCCACCACCACTACCAAGAGTCCCATGATAGGATTAGGGAGCTAGTTGCTAGGGCTGTAGGTATCTGCAGGCTATGAAGGTATATGAATCAGCAGATCATGAGAAGATTAGACTTATGATCTATGATTATTATACTCTTTATTAAATACTAGTAGGAAGAGGTGTGAGTAATATTTTGATCTCCTTACTCCTGGTTTAAGATATGGATATCCTAACTAAGACTTTTGCCTAAAATATTTGGATTGAGGTTCCTACAAGGAATTCCTCTTCGATAGAATATGTCTTATAGTAGTCCGAGCTATCTCTTTGTGTATAGAGTTTACCATGGGACCTATTAGTCACCATGATAAGAACTTATCAAATCATCTTGGGTATAGACTGGTTGTCTATGTTATGAGCCTAGATTTAATGTCACCACAGTTGAGTTATATTTCTTCGGATAGATTGGATGAGATTCTCCTTTGTGAATGATAGAGTTCTCATGGATGAGTGAGTGGTTCTTTCATGCAGGAAGCTTCAAACCATCACCCATTGTTTGGTGGTTTTATCCCTTGTCACAATGGCCTCCTCATGAATTTGGTTTTCTTCAGTTGTGATGGGTTATACATACTCCTTCCATGAGGATGTTTCGATACTACCTCTAAATTGGGAGATGAAGTTTGAATTGACATATACCCCGTGACTGCTCTGATATCTTTTGTAGAATATCAAATGGCCCCTACCAAGCTCTGAGAGCTAAGGGTGTAGTTTTAGGAACTTCAATAGGATGGTTTTATCTAACCTAGTGGGTCCCTAGGAGCATATCCAATTTTGTTTATGAAAAAGGAAGAGAGGAGTTTGTTTATTTCTATTGATTATCGCTACCTAAACCAAGCCATGATAAAGGGAAAGTACTAATTTCTAATGATTTATGACCTCTTTGATTATTTAAAAGGCACCAGATGGTTGTAAAAGATAGATATTAGGTTTTTATAACAATATTTCAGGGTTCATGAGGAAATTATTATTAATATTGGATTCCAATTTCACTAAGGACACTTCAATTTTTTAATGATTCATTCCAATGTGATGAATTACACTATTGTGTTTATGTATTTGATGAACCAAATCTCTCATCCATACATGGATCAATTTTTTGTGTTCTTAATTTATGACTTACTCATATACTCTATATGAGATGAGGACCATGAATAACACTTGATGATGGTCTTATACATACGTAAGGAGCACCATCTATATATTAAGCTCTCAAAGTGCCAATTTTGGATCTTTGAGGTTCAATATCTGGGGAATTTCATTTATGATCTTAGATTAGATTAGGGCCAGACAATGATTGATGTAATTATTTCTTGGGATCCACCTAAGAATGTGTCAGAGGTTTGGATTATTATTAGATTTTTAGGGTACTATAGGAGGTTCATGGTGGAAGTTTATAGGATTTTATCCCTTTTGAACTTTATGATGTGAAAAGGGAAGTTGTTTACCTAGAATGAGTAGTGTAATAGAGACTTTTAAGAGTTAAGTCTAAATATGACTAGTGATCCTATCTTGAGACTACTGTAGGAGGACATGGAGAATGTACTTTACTTTAATTATTATGGATCTTGGATTGACTATGTGTTGATGCATATATAGGAAATGATCACATATGGGTCAAGGAATTTGAGATCCTATCAGTATTACTACATGACTCATGACTTGGAGTTGGATGTCGTATTATTTGTGCTGATAATGTAGAGGTACTATATTTTGGGAGACACGTTTTTATTTACTCAGACTATCAGAGCCTTATGTATGTATTCATGTAGATAAATATGAACTTGTGATAGAGGTATTGGTTGGAGTTTCTGTTGGACTATGAGATTGAGTTAGTGTATACTCACTAGAAGGGAAACATGGTTGAATATTCCATTATTATGATTTCCCATTGTCATCTAATGGAAGATGTTTCTTTGTAGTTGGATTCTTCACAGATGACCCTATATAGGAAAGGGGTGAAACTTATCTTCAGTCGATGTAGTTCAATCATATTCTTATCAATAATGTGAGGGAGGATCAGTTGGAATACATCAACTGTGAGATATTATGTGACCATATATCCTCATTAGAATCACGAGATGGATTATTTGATGGGTGGAATCACATCATACATTTCTAGGGATGTACAGTGGTTCTGGTCATGTTATGAGATGAGGTGATAAGGGAGTTTCACACATATCCTTTATATGCACATTAAAGTTTATGGATGATGTACTTGATCCTCTGGTAGTAGTTTTAGTGGTTTGGAAGGAGGTATATTTTTTTTGAGATTTTCTCTAGATGTCTCACATGTTAGTAGGTAAAAGTTGAAAACAAGATTACAGTAAGTTTATTATATCCTATTGAGATATATAAGTGGAAATGGGATGGAATATTTATGGAATTTATGATGGGGATTCCATAGAAAAAAAGATTCCACAATTCCATCTAGGTGATTATTCACCAAATTACCAATTCGACACACTTCCTCACCACTTGGGATTATAGTTTGGTGGAGAGTTTGGATAGTTTTATATAAAAGATATTTTTAACCTTCATGGGGTTTCTTCAATGATTATCTCTAAATGTGATGCATGATTCACATCATTTTTTTGGGGAGGCATGTAGTAGGAATTTAGGGCTCAGTTGAAGATGGGTATAACTTTTCAGCCACAAATAGATGGGGAAATGAGGAAACTATCCACATGATGGAGGATATGCTGAGGGATTTTAGTTAGACTTCAGTTGGAGATGGTGGGATCACGTTCCTTTGGTAGAGTTTAATTAAAATAACAAATATCACTCTTTGATCAGCATAAAACCTTTTGGGACCTTGTACTGGATAACATGTCGGTCATATTTATTTTGGACCAAGATCAGAGAGAAATATCTAGTTGGTCTAGATATTTTGAAGGGATTATGGAGAAGGTCTAGGTGACCCTTGAGTAGATGAGGACAGCTCATAGCTGATGGAAATATTATTAATATTTATGTTTTAGGCCCTTGTATTTTGAGTAGGGAGACTATATTTTCTTGAGAGTCCCCCCATAATGGGGATTTAGGATGTTCTTTCATGGAGGCAAGCTATCTATGAGGTTCATCAAGACGTTCTAGATCCATCAATGGGTTGGTGAGGTTGATTACCACCTAGCCTTATCCCGATAATTAGATAAGGTCTATGCAATCTTCTATGTGTCCCATTTTTGGAGGTATGTGAATGATCCTATGAGTGCTATTAACTTCGGTTAGATGGAAATTGTGAATAGATCCATCATCATGGAGTACCCAATGTAAATCAAGGATTGACTATAGAGGATCATGTGAGGGAATAACATTACTTTGGTTTGTTTGTTTTGGTAGTATGGGAGCATGTATGTGATCTTTTAGGAGAGGGAGAGTTAGATGTAGTCTCAATATCCACAAATTTTTGTTTAGTTTTTTCTATTAAATGATGAAATACAGTTAAAGAGTTAATAATGTGTGGACCCTATTTTTTTCAATGTAAGACTTTAAAATAAATTATGGATTATTTTTGTATCCATCGAATGAGAGGATGTGAGATTCTGAGGCGTGGTGATGCCAAAATTGATATTTTAAAAATTATTAAATATATTAATAACACATTAATAGATTATTAGAATTAATGATATATATCAAGAATGGAGTCTCGAATAATAAATCTGAGACCATGGTTGAATATAAAGTGTGGGGTTTACCCTAGGCCTGACATTTGGTCATTTAGTGCTAGATGTCCGATTGAGAAATCCAATTGTGGGTGCATTTTATTAAAATAAATTTTTTTTATTAAACAACCAAATTAAGTCATCTACAAATATTCTATTATAAAAATTATTTTTAGTTATCTGCATAAACCTTGGGAGAATTGAGAGGATCTATGACGACTTTCATTGGTGAATCAACATTGATCAATGATTGATCCGTAATCAAGGTAGTGATCATCAATTGTGGTTTCCAACAATGATTAAATGTTGAGCCTAGATATTTGATTATCTGATTTTGATTCTACATTATCCCACCCTTTATATAATCCCATTATTTAATTAAATTATTTTATTCAATTTACTATTTATTATTCCTTGATCTCACCCTAGATTCCGCTCTTTATAACTATTGGCCAAGAGCACTTCAACAACAATTTTTATCACCCTTTTTATTATAATCCCCCCATAGTTCTTCATGTTCTTCAAAAATGGACTATAAATTCAGGGTTCAAATTTCTAGGGAAGGTTTTAATGTGATTGAACCCACAGATTTGTGGCAGTTATGTAAAAAATTATTGGGATGGGAATTTGAAAATGGATATAGATTCATTGCGAGATGAGTGTGATTATTTTCCCATACAGTTAGGATTTGGGAAGATCAATAGGTGATATGAGGTGTACGAGATGTGTAATGGGCCACCACGAGTGGTCAAAATCTAATTTATGACCACTGGAGTGATGGAATAGATGGATGGGGGAAAACTCCACTAGATTCAGGTGGTTAGACAACCAGAATCTTGATGGAATTTATGGCTCTAGAATCCACATTAATGATATTATCTTTCTATAAAAAACATGAATACACAATGTGTAGTATTATGAACACATACCATTTGTTACCCCAAGATGTGGCACTAGAATTTTGGGTAGAGATACAAATCACACATATTATGGCTCGAACCACAAGTAATGTGACCCTCCATAGGCGGTTGTTCCCTTTTTAGGTACACCTTTCCAGGGCCCCATGCAAGGGATATTCCATGTGCTCAGGGAGTATACAAGCATGTGCCGATACCCAAGAATGATTAGGCACAGGAAATGACCTGCGGGACATGAGAATGACCCTGAGAGCACGGGTATTCCCCATGTGTTTGAGACAATACATGTGTTCCACTTACACATCATGTATTATGACACGACCACTAATCTATGTCTAGATGAGAAAATGGCCATGCATAAATGTGATACCAATGTCATATGTACCCATTAAAATCTGGGTACTCCCCTTTTGATAAAAATATTATTTTCAAATCCCTTTAATCTAGACTCAAATTTGGTCCCATGAGTAGCTTATCATGGACATTTTATGCAGAGAGTATGATGGTACACTTTATAGCGAACTTTTCGATATGATGTGGAATGTTTCAAGTGTGTCACATATTTTTTTGATGCTTGATTATGGAAGTGATTAGGAAAGATCAATAGAGAGAGGACTAGGTTAGAAAACCTCATGTCAAACTAGGGTGTGGGTTCCCCATACTCCTTGTACTATTTTGAGTGGCACCACCCTAGATAAACTAGGGAGTGGACCCTCTATCTTTTGAGTGGAACCCCATGACACATTAGTGTATGGGTACTCTACCTTTCTTTTGAGTGGAATCCCCTAATTCAATAGGGAATGGGTCCTCTACCAATAAACTGAGTGGAAACCCCATATCATACTAAGTAATGGGGAATCAATTTAAGATCCCCCCCCCAAATTGTGTGCCATGGTGGTGAGGTGTGGGTCCTCCACATAGTTACTTTTTTTGACACATGAGATTCTGGCTGTCAAAGAAAAACTTATTAGAGTTGTTTGAAGGCTCATAGACTTGGGCTAGACTATAAATTATAGATCATATTTCTCTATCATCTGGGTTTCTTATATGATAATATGTATATCTGTGTTTTTTGGGTTTTTTCCCACCCTTTCCATGGGTTTGAGTTGACTACTTATATGGTCTATTCTTTTTCTTCCTCTTCTGTTTTTGAGGAATCCTACCAGGTATGTATATACTCACCCCTTATTGGAAATTTCCATCACATTTCATTCATTTTGAAGATGAAAAATATATCAATGGTTATTTTAGAGGAGTATAGGGATTCTTAGGTGCATACATTAGTATGGTGTTCGGGCATAAATATCAAGAACAAGGAAGTCTCAACTATTTTCTATTACAGTTATTGCCAGTTCGGGACATATTTTATGGGTGGGCATTAATTTTTCCCTTCTATTTTTGAATTAAAGTATCACACTCTTTTATATTCCATTATGGTTATTGAAAGAATGGATTTTACTCTATTTTACTATCTTTTTTTATTCCTCTTCACTTATTCATGGAGATTGTTGGCTGTGTGCATATAGGTAATTTAAGAAAAGGCCTCCCATTCTATTTAATCATTATCACCACTTTTTACTAGACCCTAGCCTATGGAGGTGGGCTTGGGGTTGTGGAGGCCTAGAAACCACAATCCATGTGGGACCTAGTGGGTTTGGTCCTTATAGTTCTAGACATGCATTGAGAGTACTAGCTTTATCGATGCTCTGAAAGTGTATGTTCTATATTTTGGAGGTACACTTATTGGGATATGTATTCTCATACATGGGAGTGACCATGGATCAAGAATGTCTGAGAAAATACTATCTTGAGATCCACCCATGGGCATGTCTATAGAAGTACATGATCACAACAATGTTTTCCATTGGATGTTATTGAGAAAGGTGATAGAGGGGTTGACCAATATGCATATGTACTTAGTGGATGAGGATAACACCACTACCCTCAAATCAAAGGTTGTTACCCTTTATCTTCTTCAGTTTGTTTGGGAGGTGTAACTTTAGAATATTTATTGTATGATATTACATGACCAGATATGTACTGTACATTCTTCTAATGGATTTTTTGAAATTCAAGAGCATGCCACCCTTGTTTAAGGATAGAAGATGGCACCATTAATGCTACAAGGGGAGGTGCTGAAGAGGTTTCCTTCCCATAGTAGTGAATCTAGGTGTATTGAGGATATACTAGGATCCCTTGGAGTCAGTTTGGGAATCCATGGATATTATACAATGCTGATGAGTTTAACTGTCAATGTATCACCTGTCCGTAGATGAGGAGACCGGAGTTCTTGAATGGTAGTGAAAATGGGATGATATATTGGTGTTATTTGTGTTATAGATTCCAGGGTTAGAGAGAATTAAGAACACTATATGGGTGATCATATACCAAATCACCATGTTATCCCACTTTATAACTATCCAAGTGAAGATATTTATAGAGAGTTTGGGAAATATACACATGCAGGAGGTAGAAATACTACACAGAATTACCTTGAAGATTGTTTCAAACTGTAATTGTTACTTATCATCAATATTATAGAGAGGATGCAAGAGGAATTTGGTATTTTTTTCCAGTTGATCATTGTTTTTACCACCTAAAATATGGATAAAAAAATAATACCATTTAGGTTCTAGTAAACATGATTCATATTTTCATGTTAGTTGTGGATGATAGTTGGGAGGATCATGAAAAATTTGTGGATTTTGCATATCACAATAGTTACTACTCCATAAACTGTATAACACCATTTGAGGCCAAGTATAAGATACCCTATAAGTTACTATTTTACCTGTTGGATTCAATGAGAGACAATGCTTGTGGGCTTAAAGATAGTTCTAAAAAAGGTTGTGAAAGTTTAAGTTCATCTATGGGAGGATAAGGAATACCCAAATCTATCAAGAGTCCTTTGTGAACTCATGAAAAATTCAATTGGAGTTCAATTAGTAGATCATGAATTCTAAGGGATCACAAATCATCAGTGATTATGGAGATTTGGTTGGGGCATAAGGATAGCTCTGAGGTTCAAAGGCCCTTTGTTAGTTACTATGTTTGTTTAGTGAGGTGGTGCACGACTTGATCTTATGACCACATTCAAACTAAACACATGGTGTTTTCAAAATGTATCAACTGAGAATTTATGAGAATGAATCATTGAATGATTTTTACCTCAGTGATCTGTACATTGAGGGTGGAGCTACCTTTTCCCGGTATTCATGTTGCCCGATGGTGTTTAAGAAATGACAGGATAAGTACCTTCATGACCAATGTTTTCCCCTTGGGTACCTATTTGCTGGAAGCATATAAACCATTGGGGGATCTCATGGGAGTGGGGAATCTATTTTAGAGATTAGAATCCTTATAAGTAGGTTTTCAATTTTTAGAATGAAAATACTTGAAAGTGGGTGGAATGTAACGAAACATTTTTTCTATGTGATATTTTGGAATATTTTAAGGAATATTTTTTTGATTAGCCACTGAGTCAGCACTAGATTCTAAGAAAAAAATAGAAATAATATGGATATATGAAAATGATTAAATATAATATATCATTCATGCATAGTTTTTTTAAAAATAATTTGATAAATATTGAATGGTTCCTCACATGGGAATTAGAAGACCACTATTAAATCCAAAATGTTTGTTTTACCCAAGGAGTGAAAAAATATTTTTCAGCATTTGGTGTCTGGTTTGAAAGTGGTCATGGATGGATTAGTAAATTAATTAATTAATTTATTTCTATTGAACTAGAATCCTCCTATTAAAACCAATTTATTGGAAAATCCTTGGGTTATCTATATAACCCTAAGTATTTGAGACGAGTAGTGGAGGTGTACATTGTGGCATCGATATATCATGGTCCAAAGGAATGGTACTGCTGGGATTGTCTTTGCAAAAAAACTTCATGGATTTCACCAATAATAGATTCATGGAATTGTTCTCCATAAACAATTGATCCAAAATCAAGGTATGTTTTTTTAGGATTTTATCTCTGTTTTTCTATACCTTGTTGAACATGATTCAATCCTTATAAAAAAATTGATTCATGGATAGATGGTTGATTTTCCTATATTGCTTTATCTTATTATAGTTAGGAACTAGTGATATTTGATAATGAATTGTTTATTGGTTCTTCATTCATTCTGATAATTAAAATTAATTGATGCCAACCTAAATAATGACCAATGTTCATTACTCTTGTTTTCTTGTGTGGGTTTCCCCCATATTTCATTGCACATTCATCGTCAACATCTCTTTTGGCTAGATGTTGAACAAATACATGGAAAATGATCATAGTGAATTCAATTTTTGGTGTAATGGATCATTTTTTTGGGTGTAAAATCTTGATTATTAACATGTTTGAGGTTTGTTAATTACTATAGATTATCTAGGATGTATTGGAATTGGATTGGGGGACCCTGTTTGTGGTTTCTTTTGTGGAATGAAAAGTTTTTTTGTGGAATATATTCCTAATAAGATTTTATATAGAAAATATAGTCATTAGTGATAATATGGTTTAGTCGATCATTGATCCAAATTCATTATCTATTCTAATAGTTGAAATAATGGTGGTGATGGTGGAATAGGCGTGACATGTTGAAAAAGTTCGATTTTCTATGAAAATCCCTACTGCACAGTGTATACTTTAGAAAAACACATTCCACGTATCCCTCTATGTGCAATGGATAGGGTTTTTCATAGAGAGAAATATCACATGCCATGTGGTGGGTCCACATGCTATGTGTTACATAGTGACCCAACTCATTGTGTATAGAGGGTACATGTGCATGAAGCCATGTAGAGATACACGCAGTGTGTATAGAGTCACACACAGTGTAACCCTTGGTTAACAACTCAACTTTTATAAGGAGTAAAAACCCAAGAGGCCATGTTACCCCACATGTCATGTTGTGGGAACACATGAAGTGTAATTAAAATTGCTTAATTATACATGGAGTGAAATCCATGGAGGCCATGTGGCTCCACACACTATGTGTGGTGGGGAACAAACTACATAAATCAGAATGCACACATGCATGGGAAGATGAACCATAAAAAGTATTGACTCGACACCTATAATCCATGTAATGTGGAGTACACCCTATGTACTTTGGAAAGTACTCAGTCACAAATAGTGTATATATCCACCCCTTGAGTACATGGGAACGATCCATAGTATACGTTCTAAACCATAAAACATGTTTAGTGGTAGAATGAAATCTATATTCCATGTTCCCTTGGGACACACCATGTATTATGATTAAAGCATTCCGTGTGAGTATGAGGCATGGGAAGTGCTCGACTTAGTGAGACATTCCATGAAACCTTATTGGACACACCATGTACTCCTTAAAGGGGAAGTTTAGATCCCTTGTTCTTCTTAGTTTTTCTCTGGTGTGAGCTTGGTTGTGTTTCCTAGGACCATTTCCATATGGGTGTGTTCCTTTGGTCTTTCTCGATGAGTTTACTATGAGAAATTGTGACTTTATCATAGGATGTGGTACCCTCTAGGAGTTTAATTTTAGATAGAGTTATAGAATCCCTCCATGAGGCCTAAAGTTGGATCCTAAATCATTATATTCTTACCTAGGTAGGGTTTTAGGAATATTCATGACCAACATACATGGGTATGTGATCCCATAAAAAAAAGGTTATTCTAGTTGGGGTCTGTAATACCCACACACAATAATAGACTTTTTATTAGAGAGGGAAATGGACAGAGAGCAATCAGAATTATGGTGGCCTAAAATAGTGAATACCTGTAGAATCAGCGCAAACAATGTTTTCACCTTATGTGAGAAAGGATATCACAACAGAGAATTATCTGATAAAACCATCTTGAGGGGCCTTGGAAGTAAGTATATTAGAAACTTTGTTCCCCTTACTCCATCTGTTCATGATTTATGAGGTGTTTTTGATAAGATCCTTTCACTTTATCAATTTATAAGAGATGGTCCAAGGTATTGAAAAATCCCATAAAGAGTGTTATAAAGAGTGAGAGAATCTATTTCCACTGCAGTAATCCTGATTCCCCCAGAAGAAAAAATATGCAACCCCATGAGAATTTCATTTTCTTCAGATTGAAGGGAGTCTCTACATCAAAAGGAGGCTATAGATTTTATAACGACAAACCATCTAATGTCTCACACTAACCGACCACCCCACATAGTTCCCATATAGCATGGACCATCTGTATTGAGTTTGAGACTACTATTGTGTGGATGCCACCTGATCCATTATTTTGTAGATGGGGATTGTTTAAGGATGAGTAATAATCTATATTATAAATAATACTAAGGGATGTGGAATCTGACTAGTTCTTGAGAATCCGAGCTAAATCAGTCATCAATATTCTGGTTTTGAACCCACACCAATAATCAAGCTGATAATTACCTCATTCAAATCCATGCTCCTTGCCTTCTATATGGTACAAAATCCTATAGAAAGAATGAACATTCTATCTTTATTCTGAGTGGTGTTATTCCCCACTCCGTGGAACCAATGATCAAGATTGTTATTACTGGAAGGATCATGATAAGAATAAACCATAAATATTTTGAGAGTAAGTCAGAAACTCTTCATGCATTGGATATCAAAGAATAAGTGCTTTGTAATTTCAGATTTTTGTTCACTGGAACACATGCATCAAGATTCCATCTGAATTCCAATGAGTTTAGTTTTATCTTATGCGGGTAAACCTTGGTTCATGATACACAACACTAAAAAGTTAAACTTGTTCAGAATGTATTTTACCTAAAATATATCTCCCCACCTATCATGATGGCTTATGGACTGTATAATTTTATGATATTCTTTGGTGGTAAAAACACCTGATTAAGCACTACTGAATACACGTTTATTAGGTTCCCTATTCACAACAATGAAATTGAATGCATCATGTTGATCCCTTCTTAAAATATTTGAAATAAAGGACAAATACATGCTGGCTTTCCAGAATGAAATATCTGAGATAGGGCACCCTAGAAAACCCAACATATTTCTTTCCCAATTCGTGTTCCATAAGCTAATATCACCCATTCTAATGATCTAACACACATGACTCTCAATCAGTAGAAAATGAGACTGAACCAAATGCAATAGGGATATTATCTTCCCTTTTTGTGGACCCTACACACTTTCATACTTAATGCTGTTGAATATACACTAAAGTGAATGACCCTATATGAAATCATATGAAATTTTTCAATGCATGGATTGTATTGTATCTTTCAGGATCATAAAATTAATACCTCCTTGGCTCACTGATCAACAAGTCTAGCCATGTGGCCTAGTGATGCCTACCATCTGAATGGGAATCCCATATGAAGATAACCAGAAGCTTCTCAATGATGAATATGATAGTGACAAAAACATTGAGAACTAATATCATGTGCATGGGAATAAAATAAAGAACACTTTTAACCAAAATTTTCCTACCACTTAATGAGAGAAACTTAATCATCTAGTTTTTGATATGGTTGTTTACCCATTTGAACACCTTTTCAAAACAATGGATGCAGAGCCTTCTGTTGGATATTGGAATGCCCAGATACTCTATTGAGAAGTATTTATGAATTATACCAAGGATGGAATCTAAATATCTTTATATTTTTCTAGAAAACCTATGGGATATAAAAATTATACTATTCTTATAATTCACGACCCAGACACCCCACCAAAAATATTTCATGAGAATCCTATTAATGCCTTGGATCAATCGCTTACTTCCATTAATTAACATGATCATATCATCTGTGAACATAAGATGAGAAATATAATTGAATTGGTATATTCAACAGAAGGGGTAAACAATGACATTAATGATTCTATTATTAATGTATCTACTAAGTGTGTCCTACATCAGGTTGTATAGGCTCAAATAAAACATGTCTCCATGCCTTTTACCCTTAACAGACTTAAAGAAACTGTAATTTTTACCCATGAAAGAGATGAAGAGACACGATGAACAAAAGAATATAAACAGATTTTCAATACTCTATACTAAGAACCCAATTTATGAAAGGACCTTGAGAGTGAATGAACATTGAAGTTGACCATAATATTTATTCATATAAATTTTGATAGCTATATTTATAACCATGATCTTTTGATCTAAATCACTGACTCTCTTTGAGACAAGCCAATGGAACCCTATATACTTCCCCTTAATAAAACCATGATGATCTTCTGATATCTATCTCGGTATGTTCTAATCCACTATTAAATTAATAACATAATGTTAGACCATGTAATTGATGTTTTATAGGCTTATTGGCATGTATTGATTCAAATAATATGGGTTTTGGATCTTTGGGATCACAACTAAAGTTCTTGCAATCATTACATGGGGAATGAACACCCCTTAAAAAATTCATACACCATAACAACAAGAATGGACTTTACAATCTCAAAGAATGAAACATAAAAACAACCTGGAAACCCATTAGGACCAAGAGAGCTATCTGAGTCAATTTTAATAAAATCTTCATGAATCCCCACCCCGTATGGAATCACCTCTATCTAGAGGTTGTCATTAGACATTAACACACTCAGGATGGAATGAAAAATATTATTGTTCCCCATAAGATATCCTCCATGAATGTAAGTATTCTCCCCGGTATGTACGATTTTTTATATAGATGTAGCCATACTTCCCCCTTCATCCCGATCATTTTAGAAAGTAAAATCTTATCGATGTATGTTTTTACTAATAATATGACGATTTTATTTGATAAAATCATGAAATTAAGACATATTTTTGTCACCTTCCTGAATGCATTTAACCGTAGAATCCCCTCGCACTACCCAGATGAGTTTTACCTTAGATCCTATAGTATAATCCATAGATAGAAGTATGGGTGTGAACTTGAGAATTGGTTTATACCTTTGATCATATCTTGGTTTTTTTATTATTGTGCTGATTGTTATCTCTTATATATTGATTGACATACCTTCATGGTGATGATTTCACTACCGTCTTAATGATTTTTTGGTGATTTGGGGGTGTACTACATGATATGTATATACTCACATTTTTATGGGATCATCCCAAACATGTATTATCTTAAGAAAATTTGATGATCTTCATTTGATACCATCATGTATTAGGAGAAGGAATAGATTAGTTGGATCTTAGTTGTGCTAGATGGACCTCAGATAAATATAGGAGGTTCATTGGGGTAGTTTCCATCATTTTGTTAGAAGGTTGGGTTCTTTCCAATTTTGGTAGGATTTTATTTACCCCCTTTCCTCTAACTATATAAATTGTTGTAATATTATATGGGATAAATATTGTGCATGCATTTATAGTATAAATTCTTTATATTTCTTAATTATATTAGTGTATTGAGATGTATATCTGTGTATGAGTACTTTAGTATTAGGCCTCCCATGTGTGTGATATGACTAATTGGTTCTCATTAAAAACCCCTAGCCTATTGGAGGTAGGATTGGAGAGTCACAAATTACTTACAACCAGTTAGGTAGGCCCTAATGGGTCAGGTCGTGTCACTAAATATTACAAATATTTATTAGGTAATAGTATTTTTTTATTATAACAAAAAATTTAATAAATATTACAAATACCTAATAACCAATATAAAAAATGGGAAATGATTAAATACTATAAAAATTATAATAAAATATCATTTACTATGGATATATAACAATAATATAATTAATATAATGATGAAGAATGGAAATATAGGATAAATTCAAGTATTACATATCATTATTTATTATAGTTCAAACATAAAAAGGGGCCATATAAATAAAAATACCAATCAGTAATCATCATAAATGATATAAGGATTATAAGGTATAAGGTTCCCTATTTTTCTCATAAAATCTCAACACTTTATCTCACCTGCCAACAAACACTAATATGTAACCTCTTTATAATTATATAATAATAAATCTATAATCATTCACACTGTAAAACATACTGAAGACCAAATATATAACAATTACATGTGAATCAAAAAAATATTGTAGGTTATGCTAACAAATAATTTAAAAAACATTTATAAACAAGCATTTAATTTTTTTTTTCAATCTTTTAAAACATGTAAACCACCCATAAAAATAACTTTGAACCCATATTTTAGTTAAAAATATCAATTAAACTCAAAAGTAACAATGAAACACAACTAATTTATTAAATATAATGGTCGAACTTTGGGAAAACTACCTCAAATTAAGATGAATCCATATATATATATATATATAAAATGTGCCATCATTAATTTGAAACACCTAAATAGGGAAGAATATATTGAGAAGAACTCTAAATACAAAATAAATCATAACAAGTGGGAAAAAAATTTAATGTAAGGTTTGTATGAACCAATTAAATTAAGAGGGAAGAGGGAATCACAAACATTCTTCCACCATATCATGGGTAATCCTACCATGAACAACAGTGACTATCTTTATATCCATCACTATCACCCTTTGCATTAAATTTTTTTGGGGTGAATGGTATTATTCATCATAAAAAAGTAAATATTTTATATTTTTTATAATGGATAATAATCCATCAAAATTAACCCATCAGAAATGATCAATTTATTTTAGTGTATTTTTAGAGATATTGATGTCATAATTATTTTTCACACTTAATAGTAATATAGTCAAATATTAGCTAGAAATCTAAAATAATGTGTTTCATCTATAGAATTTAGGCACAATAACTCTTGATGGCAATGTATTCCACTTCTGCTATAGAAATATAAATGAAATTATGTATTCAATATTCCATGAGTTTAACGATTTTCCTATTCTATGTAATGTTCCAGTAGTAATTTTATTATACATTTGAAATCCTCCAAAATTTGTGTCAGAAATAATTAAATTCAAAATCAGTTCATTTTAGATAAAAAACTCATATTTTTAGATCCTTTTACATACCCAAAAAAATATTTTGATATATTTGATATGATATTTTTTTATTTTATTGAAAACAATAAGAAAGAAAAATACTAGACATGATATTAGGATGTGTCATAGTATGGTAAAGTAGACTAAAAATCATACATCAATAAATCTTGTTATCAACCAATGTATCAGCTTCATCTAACATAATCTTACTTTTTGAACTCATAAGAATACTAAAATTCTTATAATGATCCATGGAAAATAATTTCAAGAGTTCACTGGTTTAAAAAAATTCCATCATTTCTTTATAAAATTTTAAAATATAGAAAGAATTTGAGTTCACCCATAAAGGTGATCTCAAATTCTTTTTTCATTAAATTAGAAAAATTAGAAAAATAATTTCACTTGTATAATTGTAAATCACACCATGGAAATAAATTTTAAAGACTAAAATATCACGTGATATGTGTTTTCAAAATGGTTTTAATAATATTTTCTACTTTTAAAACCATTTGAAAGAAGATAATTTGAATGAAATTAATACCAATTATAAATTGATTGTTTTAAATAATAAATATATTTTGATAATTTAAAGATAATAATTGTAAAATCTGGATTTTCAAAACTAGAAGGTTGTTTCACAAAAACATTTTCAAAAATTAAAACATTTAGAAAGGTTCTTGAGAAATCATTTTGAAATAGTTTTGGATTTATATGAGAGAAAAATGATGACAAAATTTTGATGAATTATTATTTAGAGATGAGGGAAAAGGTTTCACTAGAGTTTATTTATTATTCCTAGTTATGAAATTTAACAACCAAATGATCTTTATTTAATGTTATATTACTAGATTCATCTAGTTTTTTTTTCTAATAAACCATTTAGATCCTATAAAGAGATAATCACTAGGTCTTTCCATGAGTGTCTATAATCCATTTAGAGTGAATTGGTTTAGTTACTCTTGAATTATAATAATACAATTAACATAATTTGGGGCATCATTATAACTTTGGCGTTTAAGGGGAGAGACAAAGGCAAGGTGTTCAACCTCATTTAAGACTGATCTATGAGTATGATTTTCTACTTGAAAAACTATGATGAAATTTCAAGGGGTTTGATCTTTATATTTTTTTGAAAGATTTAGGCAATGAATTATAAATATATTCTTATTCTCATTTATATTTTTTATATTGAAACATTTCATTTAATGAATTATTTTTAAATAATTTTTGAGAAGGTGGTTTTCAGAAATATCCATAAAAAACATGGATTCATTCTTTCACAAGTTTAGCCATTTTTTAATGACATAGTAATAGTTTATTTAGTAGGATTACTCAATAAACATACCATCATCATATTTTGAATAAAATTTTCCAAGGTTTTCTTTTGGGTTTAAAATATATAATGTGTAACCAAAAACATTAAAAAAATATGAATTTTGATATTTTATTAAGCCAATGTTCATAAGGGATTATCATGAGAAATGGTCATATGAGAAAGTGACTAATGATATAACATGAATTATTCATATCCTCAACCAATTGTTTTTGTAAATGTTAAATGATTTAAAGCATTCAATTTCACATACCAACTACCACATTTTTTTAGGGGATTAAGGAGTATAAATAATGATTATTTCCTTCATAATAATTATTTAATATAATCCTTACTTTATAATTCTATACTATAATCAATTAGAATTCAAATAATTTTAAAACCTTTCTCATTTGAAATATTTTTTTAATACATGGTAACGGATTTCCAAGAATCGTTTTTATGAGTTTAGAAATATTCCAATGTCAATATTGAAAATTTAGAAACAGTTACAAGGGTAATGTATTTTCCTTTTCTAATTTCATAATTAGAAAGAAAAAAATGTAAAGGTGAATTAATTAAAGAGATTTTGAAAACAAAATTATTTTTTTGTATTTTTAAAATATTATTTTTTTGCTTACCATATTATCATTATTCACAGACCATGTCATCTTTGAAATGAAATTTGGGAATACCTCACTCTATTTGATAATAGTTGAGTTTGATTAGAGATTGTGATATGAAATGACTAAAGCGTCTATTGAAAATCCATGAATCACTTACTTGTGCAATAAAACATGTGATGTTTTGAATAATAAAATATTTAAACTAATTGTATAAGTTATTTGAAACTGGGAAGCTATAAATAATTATTTTTCTTTTAAAGGAGTGGATTTGAAAAAATAAATTTCTATAGAGATTTTGAACCACTATCACACAATTGAATAAGGCTTAACATTTTTTTTTCAAACCTTGTATACATAAAATATTTTTTATATGGGTTGAGTTTAAGAAAATTATAGTACCTTAAACGATTATATTACCCCAAGAGATATCACTGAATGTTATATGATCACCCTTGTTTATTGATTTGACTGAATTCGAAGAGGTTTCTACACACATTTCTTGAGAAACCACTATCTAGGAACCACATTTAATTTCAATATTTTTCTTAATACAATTTTTTTTTAAAAATTAAGCAATTTATGTTTTTGGTCCCCACACAAACTTGGGTCCACATATATTAGCTAATAAATATTTCAGATTTCATATTCTCATAGCTGACATTATTTTGGTAAAACTAAAATAAAAATAGATTAACTTCTAATTCCCATATCTATCATTTTATAAATCACATTCATAGATTAAATAACTTATTATTTTGAATTAATTTAAAAAATTATATTTCAAGAATACATGAAAGAAATTAGTTTTTTATTGTTTCTTATTGATTCTTTAATGATTGGAGAAACCAAAGCTGACTCAATATTTTATATTTATTTGAGAGCCAAAAATTTTATTTCTATTTTATTCAGCTTTAGTGAATTTTTAAATTGAATTTTTGAGGTCTTTAATTGTGGATACAATATTATAAATATATAGTTGATTTTTTTATTTTTGAGGTGATCTTCCTTTCCCTTGAAGACATAATTCTTTTCTTTTTTAAGATGACATTTTCCCTAAAAACAAGATTAGATTTATTTTCAATTTGTTTTTAAAAACAAAAATGTTAAAGAAATCAATTTATGATTTGATTTCAACCATATTTTTATTCTTAAAAATTCAGGTGACAAGAAGAGAAAGAAGAATGAGAAAAATGATATGAATGAAGATAAGAAGAATAAGACGAGGAATAAATTAGAATATAGTTACTAACCTAATCATATTTATCAACATATTCCATAATACACTTAGTTATTGAGTCAATATAAGTAGATGTGGAAGTTGAATACATGGAGTCATCACTTGAACTAAACACTACAACTTTGAAATCCATTTTATCATATTTATTTTATTTGTGTTTTTTTATTTTAGATAGGGAACTTCAGCCTGATGTGACAAATTTCTTTACATTTGTAGCATTCTAACAACAGTTTTCCTTTCAATTTAATTTTTTTTATTTATTGTTGAATTTATTCTTTTGGAATAAGTTGAGAATGTTTTTGGTAAGAATATAATGGTCTAAAACCTCACATAAATATTTTTATTCATTATTATATTTGAAGGTGTTGGTTTTATTGAGTTATTTTCTTCATCTGAATCCATTTCCACTTTTCTTTTCGTCATTATTTCTTATTCCATAAGGTTGCTGACGAGTTCCTTCACCTCCACATTTTATCACACAGTTATCTTCTAGAATACATATTTCATGGGGAACCAATGAGCTATGTAAACCTAATTATATTTTTCTATAAGGGTTTTATAGATAATTAACAATAAAGTGAATTTCTAAATTTTTTGATGTTAGTAAATCTCATAAACATGATATTAATATAATGATTAGGTTACATGGATAAAAATCTAAAATATTGAATAAAAATATATAATCTATTTTATTTAACCTTATTGGTTCATACATGTGTAACTTATATTAAATTTAATATTTAATTAATTTTTTTTCATATGGAAACATGATTAAAATCCCTATGATTGAGACCAAAATTTATGGAATTCACATCATTGTAATTTTATTCAAAAATATTAATACATTTGGGATTCAATTTCACTTCATATTCTTTAGTTAGAACATACTGATGCATTAGAATTTTCAAAATAAGATAACTAATACATATAATGAAAGTGGACATATGATTCTTTATTAATGAATAGCCGGTTCCATAATAATTTGGAGCATTCATATTGGGATTAAATTCCATAATAAAATTTAGATATTAATGTTATTAATATTTGAAAAATAAATTTTTTGAAACTAATTATTTTTTGAAAAAGGGATTTTTTTTGATAAAAATGAACCACCCATTTGATACTATTTTTTGTTGGATATTTAGAGAAACATGCAGGGGTGTGAATTTCCATTTTGAAAAATACATTAGGAGTTAATGGATAATTCAAAATTAAAATTATTAAAAAAGAATAAAGTGATAAATCGATTGAGTGATGATATATAAATTCAATTCACGTTTATAAAGATAATGTCAATGTAATTTAAATGTGAAAATGATCAAACTGAATTTATGAAAGTATGAGAATCGATGTTAATTAATGAAATGTAAAGAAGTAAATTGAATAAAAAAATAATTGATAAGAAGTTAGGATAATGCTCGATGTGATCCCCTATGTCTCCACCCTTGACTTGAGAGGTCTATATTACCAATTCCTTGGTCTTGGTGATGGTCAAGAAACCCTTACCTCAAAATTATAGTTTTTTATCACCCTATTGAGGTTCACCAGTATCCAAGGAACAGTTACCTCACTTTTATGGAGTGAAAACTATAGTAGAAAGGTAGTTGAGAAGAGATGGGGTGACTTTATTCAAAATCATTACAATACCACTCATAAATCTATTTGGATGGAAGATTAAAATGGAGGATGAGTGATTTGAGAGGATAGTTGAGAGCCTTGAGATATTTTGAACATTGGAAGTCTCCTTTAGAGGATTGATAATTATAAAAATTTATTGTGGATTCAAATCTATAGTAAGGTTTGAAAGATAAGTTATTCTTTTGAAGATGCCAATGGAGTCCTTTTATGGGCTCCAAAATGAATGAGAAGGTTTTATAATTATTTGGTTTTCATGAATCCATGGGATATTTCAATTATAATATTTTTGTACATAATAAATTAATTCAAAAATAAAAAGTCATGACTTCACTAGATACCCTATAACCACTATAGGATAGCCGATGGTCTACCTAGAGTAATTCTACTACTGGAATAACTACACTAAAGTTTTCTAGTGATTGATGGAATTTAGATTGAATTATACAACATTGGTTGAACCACTTAGTGGATGGTGGGAGTTTTGGACATGATATGCTTCTGTAATCATGGAACTGACTAGTTGGTGCCCTTTATCAGGTTACTTGTGCTGAATATACACATTCACCTTCAATTATTTCCACCTCCACATCATTTAAATTCTATATAAGGATCTTCTATGTTGCTTAAGGACATGACGGATGAAGAGAGACATCCAAGAGAGATTTAATATTCCATTCAATTCCAATATATGATATTCAAATTAAAAACTAAAAGTAATTTAAATTGAGAATGTTATGAACATTTGTGAGTGTTTTTTATCTTGAAAACAAAATGATAGATAGGAGAAAAATTTTCTAATTCTTTCACAACCACCGTGTCAATGTTGTGTAATCATTTAAGGTAATCACACATTCACTAAAAATTTAAAATAAATTTTAATCAAAAAAATAACTTATTTATGTTCAAAACAAAATTTAAAATTAATTCATATATTATTTTAATCCTTGTGTGAATATAGAAGATAAATTAAAAGCAAGAAAGTAAAATTTTGGAATTATCTTTTAATTAAAATAATATAATGTCCATTATTAGAGACTAATCATACTTATTTATTATGAGTTAATAAATAAATTTCAATTATATAAAAATTTTAAAAATACTTTTCAAAATATTGGTACACCTATTCAAAGATTCTAATTCAAAAAATAGGTTATAAAGATTATATTTAAATGTTAATATTTTTAAAGAATAATGTGTTTCACTTAAAGCTCGTTGTTGCATGTTAAGTACGATATAAATAATTATATTCACTTAAAATAAATTTTCAAGGTGTTACATTCTTTCTGAACTAAAATAAATTTCATAGTTACTATTTTATCTTGTCCATGAATGGTTAAATATTTTAAAATACTTATGTTTACAACCCAAATTATTCAAAGGGATAATACAACTTTATTTTAAATCGGGGAGTGGTAATCAATGAGGTTACCTAAAATAACACATAATGAAGTTAAAAATATGGGTAAAATTATATGGAAGTGAAAATAAAGTCATTTATATGAAATATAATTTCCAAGGAATAATAGATAGTTATATAGAACATGGTCTTGATAAATATAATGACCAAAACACCTTAAATCTGTGAGGGGTGAAACGACCATCAATTATTTAGAAATGAGGGTTAAAGAATAAAATATTATTTTAGGATCCTTTTCACAATGTTTCAATATTATTTTACTTTTAATATATGGTAAAAGAGAGAATATACTTCATTTCTTTCCATTTCATAAGCATAATTTCATAATTTCGACATGTTTCTATAAATTTTCTCTTCATATATTACTTCTAGAAATGAATATTCAAGAGGAAATTTTCAAACCTAATGAACTAAAAATATCTTTTAATTGACCAGAATATCCATAAAATTATGCAAAATAATTCTTCTTATCTCAATATATTTACTAAAATCATAGTGGTTAACACATGTAACCCGATATAGATAAATATTTATATAATGAAATTAATAATTAATATATAAAACCTAAACAATAATTAACATTCTAGTTTCAAATTAAAACATTATATAAATGGTTAACCATAACACTCCACAATGATATTTTTAACCAAATTGAAAACCTAAATATTCATAAATAAGATCACTAAATTTCCAAAACATATACTTAACATTCTTCCCTAAAAACAATAAAGTATCTAATAATGTCACACACTAAACATGTTATTACATTGACCATATATTATCCTAAAATAATTTGTCCCTTTCCCAAAATAAACCAAACCAACATAAAAACTCAATGAAAACATATATTATTTTATAAATTAACTCTATAAAATATATTCCATCAATTCAAAAATTAAATAAATCTCATCAAAGATGACATAAATCAATTTTTCATCAAATAAGAAAATAATTTCAAGGTAACCAACACCATCCAATTTACTTTATAAATATAAATAATCTATGAATCCTAAATAAGAATTATAATATCAACATCATACACATAGTAAGAGTTATTTTTCCATTAATAATTTTTTTATAAAAATATAATAATTTCACTAAATAAATTTTCTAGGTTATCAATAAAATTCAACATATTCTTTAAAATTCATAATGAAAAAATATTACAAAAAAATCCTTAGATATCCCATGATTCTTATAACCATTATATCATTGATAAAACACTTCTAAAAAACAATTCTTGAATCCCGATAGATAAAATCATCAATTATTCAACTTCAATTATTGGTATAATATAGGTTTTTCCTTTGTCTTGGAGTTATCACATGGATTTATAAATTGACTTAGATAATTCCAAAGTTTCACACATAGAGACATTGAACTATAAATTGTACCATTATATGTACTTTAATTCCTTCCATTGAACTTTTTACCCCCTACAATTACATAATCAATCTAATTACTTTACAAATGACAAAATATTATAATTCCTTTGCGTCATTTCCATGAGTGATTTTTCCCACCTTCTCAACATATTGGAATATAAATCCTGTTTCATCCATGGTATTCATGAAATTTCATTTTTATCTTTTAATTCATCTAGAAATGAGCCTATGTTTAGGTTTTTAATCATATATCATTATAGATGGTTGGTAATAATTATAAGATTTCAAATTCCACACACCATTTCATTTGGTTTCTTCTAGGGACCATAATTTTATTATCGATCACATTTAGTGTTAACATGTTTCATTCTAGTTCCAACAATTAAATAAAAATAAATCAAATAGAGTGATAAAAAATAATAATAATGAATAATCCTATAATCAGGAAAAATATTTCATAGGATATATAAATTATGACACCTTATTTTCAATCTAAGACACCTTATTTTCAATCTATGAAACCTTAGAGTTAATATAAGAAATCAGTGGTTATTATCTTTTAAAATAATTCATAATGGCTCATAATAAAAATTATAATTAACACAAGAATATCCATGGGAGTGTCTAGATAGATGTGTAGTCATAGGCTCACTCATCGAGCACTGGTGGTGATCATGTTAATATCCAATCCACCCCATTTAGATTTGCAACCTCTAGGTTCATCTGTGTTACAACCACATACACATGCCAATATCTAGATATGTATTCATTTTATTGGAAATAACAATCCTATTTTTACCCTAACATAGGGTGTTTTCATATATTTAGGATTATCCTAAGGCTTCTCGCTCGTGTTTTATCATCCTAGTTTCTAAAAAAACTAAACCCTAATATGATACCAACTTAGGAAAAAACATTTCATACGAAAATATTTGACCATATTATATGAATAATAATTATATATTTTTATTATTAAAAATAAAACTATAGAGGTTTAGTGTATTTGGAAACATTAATATATAAAAAAATTGTACACAATCAATATAAATTATCCCTCACTTAGTTATTCATAAATGACACCATTATTAAACAATCATACTTACTGAAGATGTGAGTATGTACCCCAAGGGAAAGAAAATTTTAATAAATAATGTAAGAGAGTCACAATAGTTGAAATGATGGAATTTTACAAAAATTATTTTTGAAAAGGGGCATGAGATCATTAGGGAGATAATCAGAAAAAAATAACTACCAAATCAACTCCTTTGTTTAGTAGACCATCTACAAGATAATTCGATTCATATAAGACATGAGTGATAAAGAAACACATTGTTGAGAGGGACTCGATGAAGTTAATCCATTAGGATGTTAGTTTTCATGATATATGTACATATCTTACTTAAAACCATTCTTCATATCCTAGAGAAAAATAAGAATAATAAAGGATGAACTTCGTTTATCAGTAAGGGAAAACAAGAGAGATATTAATTAT
Organism: Viscum album; assembly: GCA_963277665.1. Classification (NCBI taxonomy): domain Eukaryota; kingdom Viridiplantae; phylum Streptophyta; class Magnoliopsida; order Santalales; family Viscaceae; genus Viscum; species Viscum album. Next base: position 53,514 of record CAUJRU010001823.1, read on the forward strand.
AATTTAAGAATAACATGAGAATAAGGGTATGATAATATGATATTAACATTTGAAAATCATATTCTATAATTCATAGTTCTTAATGATCAGCCATGAAATAAATATTATAAGTTCATAAGATTTGAATCATAAAAGAATCAAATGAAATGATCCATGAAAACATAATAATAGATTAATATAATATCATAAATAAGTAGTATAATGCATGGAATAATAATAATAAAAATATTATATCCAAGCTACCCACTAATACATTCATCATGTGTTAGGCTTGGGATAACAACCCATGTACCTAATTTGGGATTGGGATAACCTCCTATGTATGACCATTTGGGCTTAAGATAACCTATTATGTAACATTTTTTGGGATTATGATAACCTACTCCGTACCCTTTTTTGGATAGGGATAACTTCCCATGTACCATCCTTTGGGATTGAGATAACTACATGTATACCCACTTCTGGGATTGAGATAACCTCTTTTGTACCCTAATTTTGGATTGGGATAACAACATATGTACCCTATTAGGGATTGCGATAACCTTACATATACCCTTTGATCTCATAAATAATTAATATTTACCTAATGAACTAAAGTAATTTAACAGATCCACTCATCATATAATCATAATCCATTTATATGTATTAAAAAATATCATAAAAACAATTATTATTCTATCATAACGTAATACATAGTAATGATAATGGGAATCATCAATAGTTTATAATCATAAATATAAAACATATATATAAATAATAAGGATGGTATCATAGAATAAAATCCATATTAAATTATAAGTATCTTCAAAGTATATTATTATAGATGATTTTTTTAAAGATCATTGGGACATTTATTGGGGGAAAATACCTTTTTCATTTTAAAATCCCATATTTAAAATAAAAAAATTTACATAATATTGAGGGATTTTTTTATTTAAATAGAATCATGGAATAATGAAAATGAATATTAATAGAGGTTAGAGGTCTTAAAAAGTAATTTGTTTATGAACAAGGGAGAAAGAGAGGTCCCCTTTTATAAGTGGAGGGAGATTACCCTTGTAATTACCTAAAGTATTAAATTAATATAAATTAATTTTCATATTTATGTGGCTCAAAATTAATATATTATTAATATATTATGTGTGTGATAAAAAATTCTCATCTAATAATTTGTTTTTATAGTTTAGGTGCTTTTATAACCATTATCGCATAGTTTTAACCCTCATTAACCCTTTTGATGATTATCATGATATCAATGTTTTTACCTTCAGGGGTCAAGATATTTACTCTAAAATATCAAGTTAACAAGAAGTTGGAAACTACTGATATTATTTGACATATAAAATTCTATTGGAAAAAGATATTTTTTTTATGAATTTTATATCATTTAATAGATTTTCATTTAATATAAAATATCATTAAAGTAATTTTAAGAATTATTCACATATTTTGACTTTAAATTTATCAAGAGAGGAATAATATTTGAATATAAAATATTTCACAATAAATTATACATTATTATTAAAAAGAAAATTCAGAAAAAAATATTTCATCCAAAAAATAATAATTTTGATGTTTTTTAAATTATTTTCTTCAATTTTTATACAGATTTCACAAGTACTACATCAATGTTTTGTTCTCATTGAGGGTACTTATACCATCACTAAAAATTAATAATAAATTACCATAATAAAAATAAACTATTTATGTTCAAAATAAACTTTTATATTATTTAATATCTTATTTTTATCCTTGTGTGAACATATAATATACATTTAATGATAGAGAGTGACATTTTTGAAATTTCCATTATATAAGATAATATGAAGGTCTTTGTCAAGAAATATTGAAATTGTTTTTTATATTTTCTAATATGTTAATGGGTTTTTAGAATCAAACTCATAAAATTAAATATATGAAAGTATATGGATGATTTTAAAGCCTTATATAATAGTTTTAACCTCATTCTACTCATTTTACACTACCACGATGACAACATTTTTACCAAATGTTACTATTCATTATAAAAAAATAAAGTTAAACTATTTAATTTTTTTTAAAATTATAATTAAAATTATGGAATCCATTTTATAAAATTATATCCTTCTAAGTGGAAGATTAAAATTAAAATTAACCCTCAAAATGCGATGTAAAACCATTTTCTAGAAAAATGCATTTTTAAGTTTAAAAATATTTTTAAACAAAAAATAGGCATATTTGTAGAATAAAATAAAACAATTGGATTAATTTTAATAAAAATAAAATAATTAAATTTTAAAATTAATTCAAAACAAAATGGGACCTTGTATATACTTGAATATAAAATGTAAGTTTCTATCAATTCAGTATTTTCACTATTCACAAAAAATAAATCTATTTAGAAAAATAAAACAAAAAATCACAAAATATAATATTAACATCAAGATTTACAATATTATATTCATTCCCTAAAATAAAAATTCAAAAAATTATATAAATTAATACTAATTTTATCATATAAATTGAAATAAAAACCATTTAAAAAAGAATATTTTTGAAGCATAAAATGACTTCACTCAAAATTGAATCCTTATATATTATGAATTAATAAATAAATTTTCATTTTATAAAACCTTTAAAAATATTTTTCATAATTACGTTACTCCTATTCATGAGTTTCAATTCAATGTAATTTTTATAATTCTCATATTTAAATAACAATATTTTTGTTGTATATCAAAATTCACTTAAAGCACGGTGTTAAATTGTAAGAAATTATAAGATCATAGTATTATTTTAAAATACTTTTTTATGGTGTCATAAAATCTATACCCATTTTAATTTTCTTATATTTATATTCCATGTTTTGTATTCCCTTTTTCTTAGAAAAATTCCCAAGTCTTTTATTTCTAAAGGATCATCCAAGAGAAAGTTCAATTTCTCAAAGTGAGTACTATCCACACCTTAAACATTCAATTACATTATATTACTCTTAAATATATATTATTCCCATGATAGAATATATATAAAAATATGATATATATATTTAAATGTTATTATTTTAATGGAATAATAATCTTATAACTTCTTCCCAACCGTTTGAAAAAAAATAAAATCGTCGCTTTTAAATACGTGAGGACTACCATCTCCATGAACTACATATTTTATTCTTCAACACCACATAAAATGGAAATTTATAATTATTTATTTAATGAATAAATATTATATTTATAACATGATTAATATTTTGAATAAATAAATCAATTTCTGCCATCATTCCTTATAATGGAAAATTAAAATGTCGTCTGTGTATATGTGCAGACTACTGCCTCTATAGAGGGATATATTTCATTTTTATTTACCATGATGAATTGATGATTACTATAATTTTTTTAATGAATTAAAATTATATTTAGGATATTATTATAGTTTTTAAATTTTATTTTAATATTTAACTCATTATTAATATTCCAAATTTTGTTCTTTAAAAACAACCAAAACAAGATTGTTACCGATTCCATCTTCATGAATCCTAACTAAAGCACTGATTAAAAAAATTTAAAATCTATAAATAATTATAAAGAAAATATTAAATTACCTTACATATTCTTGGAATGATGATATTGGTATCGATTAAAGGGATCAACATCGATATTTTAAATCATGCACAAAATAACCAAAGTCGCTAACATCTGATGATGAAAATAAATAAAATAACTAATAAATATAAAAAATGAATATAATTGAAGATTATATTGGACAATAGATATTTATAGGTTTGTAAAATGATTTAAAAGAATATTTATATTTATTATAATTGATGTTAAATTACCTTAATAGAATTTGAGAGAAAAGGTAAGGGTGTCATTCTAAATTTCCCTTTATTTATGAATGTCTTCATATTCCACATATATTATTTATTTATATGGTGTAATTATAGATAAATGGATTATATTATCATTTTTAAATATTATTTCACGGAATTTAAATGTTTTTTCATGACTCTTATTTCACACTATTTGACTTATCGTAATATAAAAACAGTAAGGATTTCTCAACATAAAATTTCCTTCTTTGAGACACATTCCATATTATACACCTATATTATTATATATGGGTATATAAAAAACCATTTACATATTATATCATTATTATATTTATATTCAAAGTATTTGATGTTCTATTTCATGTTGTATCATTAAAAATAATTGAATTAAAAAGTTACTAAATGCATAAGGGTTTTTTCATCTCATTTTTTTCTTTAATATATATGACATAATAAACAATTGTTTTATTTTGTAAGGAATATTACTTATTTTTTTAATGGTACCACCAATTAACTCACCCATACTTGAAGGTTTTATGTAAAAATTGTTTTATTCCATCTTTCTAATAGTAGGAAGTCATTGGTTTTTCATACCATCAATGCTTAAAAATGCATGTCAATCCAAAGGTGGGTGGTTCAGCTCATCATACCTTTTTAGGGAGAAATTACTACCTACTTTGGGACTCTATTATAAATTTTATACATGGTTAATAATCATACTGTATAATTTTAATAACATAATTTTTTATTTCGTGGAATGGTCGTCGATTAATTATAGCCATGAATAAATGATAATGCATCAGTATGTATTAGAAGTTCTCTATATACTTATAGGGTGATGTTATTGTGTTTTAGTTAAAAATTAAATTATTGGGAACCTTATATTTTAATTTAATCTGGGTATATAGTTGGTATCTCATTGTTGGTATTTGGCCTAATAAATTGACTTTCTGCATACCCCTATGAATGGAATCAAAATCCATGTAGTTCGATGCGAATTAATGGGACACATAATAAATTTTAAGTTCATGTGGAAAGGAATAATTCTATATAGATTAAACTCATGAAGAATAAAATTTATTAGGTGAAAATGTACCTAGAAATGGTTAGTGTGGGACTTACACATGATCAAACCATTCTAACTGACCTTAGAGGAGATGTAGCCCAATGAGGATGGATGTGGTCAGCTTAGAAAGAGTATATCCTTCCAAGAAGATGTATAATTTCATTAGGTATATAGAATAAGTATGAATATATTGTGATAACTAGATGTAATATGGCCTTACAGATAGCTGTCATTATTTTATCATGGAAATGGACCGATGAGAATAATTTCCTAGGGATTTGGACCCAGAGAAATGATGATATGGCTAATAGGTAATGTGGAACTTCGTGTGGGATATGATATCATCAATAATATTTCACGATGAAGGAATATTTTTGGGATGGAAGTGTTTCTTAGTTACAGAAATTATTAAAAATAAGGTGATATAGGAATATTGGGATTGGGCTATGAAGATGAATCTTATGTATCCTGTTGGAGATAAAAATTAGAGCCTATATAGTTTTATTGACATAGTTTAAGGTAATATATAAAGACCACACCATGAAGTTTAACATCATGTAGTAAGGATGTTGTCTTGTAGTTTAACATCATAAGACTATGATTCATTCTATGTAGTTTAAAGTAGTGATAATGAGATTTTAGTGTTTTAAAGGAATGAAAATAGAGAATTATATAGGGATTACACATATGAGGCTTCTCTCTGATGCTTCATCTGGAATATGTCCCTTTGGGGGAGTGTATCAAGGGGAAATATAGACATTTGATGAGGATAATATATGTTTTATGATTATAAATGAGGAAGAGGCCCATGGTAAATATGATTATATTAGGATAATAGAATTTTCAAACCAAATATATAAGCTAATGTGAGTCATGCCGTTGTGAGAATTATAAGATAGTGGAATATCTGGAACATTTCTGGGAGCATATGAAAGATGTACTTAAGGATTAAACATAATAAGGTGGTCCATATTGAATATTTTTGGGTTTAAACCTTATGAGGAGGCCCATTATTGAGTATTCCTATCTCATTGATGGTATCATCAACATAAACCATCATAGTTCTTCGAATTAGAGGGAAATATTATTCTCCTTTCCATATACATGTTAGTTGGTTAGGGCTTGATAAGAGGTTGGATTTTTGTATCCTATAAGAACTACTTGGATATTAATCCATAAGGGATTATCAATCATATACAACCAGATATAAATATATGAAATCCATTATCGAGCTAGTGGAGAACACTCTATTTTTCTCTCGATTGGGACCCTTGTTTTTAGTAATTCCAAAATCAAGATCACCCAAAGGGTTATAACCATACTCAGTGGTGACTATGAAGATCCTTTTATCAATGCAATCCATGATCTATGGGTCACATGCCAATGTGTATGCCATGATTATGAGGTTCAAGTAGCCTTAGAGGAGGATTAAAGTTGGATCTCTTAGTGTTTTGACCTCACTAAAGGATATCCATGAAGGTACTTTGAAGTGGAGTGGATTGAGAAAAGTGTTTTTTGTAAGTCATAATGAATGGATTAGATGAATATTATTAAATTAGGGGACTTCACAGAGTGGGTCTTGGGAGATAAACCATGCATATAGGCTGCAGTATGGTCGTCTTAGCCATTTCAAGTTAGTTTGGACATTGAATGGTTAGATCGACCTTCATCAGGTAATCTTGGATCTAGGAGGTCATCTCACATATGTGAGTATAGATGGACTCTACATTATTAGATTCGATTTATGGGTTCTATTGAACCTCCATACAGTTATCCTGGACACCATGTGCATAGGAATTTCTATAGTTAGTTACAACAAGAGTGTAATTTCTTTAAATAGAAGTTCTCAGCTCTCGACTCCATATCCTTATTTTCTCGAAGCCCATTTCTTTTTTATATATTTGTATATGGAATGGGGTATTTATATACACCAGTAATGTTATTTAATTTTCAAAATAGATGGATACAATTCCATATAGACAAGAGGAACCCCTAAAAGGACCTCATGAAATATTAAAATGCATTCCCATCATTTTAAGGTAAAACCACATGGTTGGTGAAGGAACACACCAAGAATATTTACTAAAATTGTATCATAGTATGATTAAACTTTATATTGGGCCAAGGGATATCACAAAATTTATTTGGATAATTCAACTTCCCAGTGTGGTTAAACCACACAATGGTTTGAGGGAACTTGTGGAACATATTTGGATAACAATCCATCACCATTTGGTTGAACTACATAGTGAACTATGGGACTTTATAAACATCATGACCAAAATTATTGGTCCTAGTGACCTTGTGGTTACCTACTATCCGCTTTATTTTCTGCCAAAATACTTTTTTTAAAATAATTGAAATTATCATTTCTATGTTTGTTGAAATTATTTTGTGTTTTCAATTATGAAGGCATTATCCTATTCTCCCTTTAGAAACGGATCAATTCATAATGATAAGGAATAGATCTGATGAAGTAGGAAATACCACTTAGTTTCTATGTAGTGAAATACTTGGACATACCCTATATTTAGGTGATTTTAGACCCTTTATTTGTACTTCTTCTTCTGATCCCAATCTCATGAGTTCCTCTATGAAGATCTCTAAAACATTCACTAAATGAAATATAAAATTCTATGAACTAATTGAGTGGTCTATGTAGTCTCTAAAATGAGGTCAAATTCAAGGTTTATGAGACCAATTCATAGTATGTGGAGAAACCTCATTTCCCACATGGTTAATACTAATAATATGAACCTTTTTTGTTAATATGTTTTGTCATGTGGGTCACATGGTGCTCTTTCCAATCTATTTGATCAACCACACCATGCAGATAACTTTTCCTCCTTTGATATTTTCACATCCTTTTCAAATAACCACCAAAATTTTATATTTTTAGATACAATGGACTCTATCTATGATTTTCCATCTCAATTGATATTTATGGCTAAAAGAAGGGTTGAATTTTTTAAAAATTCTAGAGCTAATACTCAATACCATATCAATACTCAGAATGAATTGTTGGAGAATATTCTTTTTTCTATATTTTCTTGACTAACCACTATCTGATATATTTTCAATATATTATTTTAGTATTTGTAATTATTTTTTTTTATTTATACATATGATCAAAATAGACCGTTGATCTATTATTTATCATCCTAATACTACATTAATGAAACAAATTTCTTATGATTTCGAAATTATCCCATAGGACCATCAAAGAACTACATATATCCAAAAAAGTCTACCATTATAATTAATGATAGCCATGAAACATTTAGTTCAATACAAATTATACCAGGTATATTCAAAAGAGGGCGATAGAAGCATTCTAAATTTGGGCTCAAAATATTGAAACTATCAATATCATTTGAAAAAAATAAAATATGGATGATGATTTATAGCTGGGGAAAGGATGTATATTCTAGAAATTACTTCATATTAGGAACTAATAAAAAATAAATCCACATTTAGTTCTCATATTTCATATAACTTAATGACACATGAAAATTTCTCAAACATGTTGTAGTTTAAGGTTGTATAATGAGGACCTATATTGAGAAGTTTATATTAATGAAGAATATAATCCTATAGACCCCATAGAAATTATCAATTTGAATGGGAAGGCAACACTCTAGGAGATGGAATTTTTGATCAATGAAAAATTTTAGTTGGGCCTAGGACAAGGGATCCATGCATCACTATTTATCTTGACAAAACATGAATCAAGACACACATAGTACTTGTATAAAATTCCATAGATATATCTAGATCATATGAATTGGAAAATTTGTTGGGTAGTCTTAAACTAGCATCAAATGATTATAAGGGGCCCAATGTGAATGGGGAGTGGTTTGATCACCAAAAGGAAGGCTAATGAGGTTTGTGGTTGGGTTCATAATAGAGATTCAACCATTACTATGAATCTTGTGATATCTGGAATCAAGACACACATAGTTATTTTATAGAACACTTATATAGATTTAGATTATATACAAGGGAAGGTGTATATTTTCTTAATACCAGTTGATAGATAAGGGGTCCTATATCGAATAATCCTATAGATATCAAGATCATATGCATGAGATGAATTTTTTAAATTGCTAGTTCAATGTAGATTTGATTCACTTAAAAAATAATGTAAACTTATATTATTGCTAAATAATGATAATACCTGACATGAATGCAGAGTGATATGATAATGAACTAAGATGAGGTGGAAGAATTTCATATTTATAAGGATGGACCATGTTCAAGGATTCTAATTGGCACCATGTGTTATGCTAGAATAGGAATAAAGCCTCACAAAGTTGGAATAAGGGTAATTACATATGAAAATTAGGCTTTTACATAGGGGTGAATGAATTATCTGTGGATTAAATTTATAGCTGGGCTTAGGATAAGGGATACCAATGCTAGTATGCATCCTGATGAAAAATGATCCAAGAAATACATAGTTTTGGTGTGAAATACCCCATTGAATTTATCTAGATTTTATGAAATGAAAGGGAGTTGGGTAATTATGCTATGGGGTGAAACTAAGTTTTGTGCTAATGAATTATACCTAGATCAAGATATCACATAGAGGATAAATTTACCATAGGTAGTGATCTACTACAAGAATATTAAATTCATGAAAAAGAGACTTAAGCAGAATTTGGTTTAAGGCTATAAATATTGAACCAATTTGTACTACAGTTTAGTTTCATCTAACAAGGATCCAAGTGATGTTCAATTTATAATCATTCTACAAGGACTAAGACTATGTAGATTAACTGATTGCAACTAGGTTGTTATTGTGTAGTTTTAAATATTATGTCTCAGATGATATGATATATAATGTCATAAAACTATGATTTGTATCATTGAAATGATATTATGAAAATTAATTATTATGAATCCTAACATTAGTTGGAGGCGTGTTGTGGTTTCTATGCATAGTGATTAAATAATAGGCTCAATTTTAGTAAACCTCATGTATGATGTAAGGTCCCTCCAACTTTGGTGATAATTGTAGATGATTTTCCAAGGTTTTATTTGAATTATAAGTGCTAAAATGTTCCCTAAAAAGAGGAAAAAACACTATTTAACTTCCTTATTGAAGGATAACACAACCCAATTTTGATAGATTTCAAGGTTGTGCAGTGTGAAAAATCACATTTAATTAAACCTATCCAATTCATCTATCCATTTTTATGATTTTTCATATTCAAATAGCTAGTTTTAGATAGTAAAACACTGTTATGGATATTGAATTTAGAAATATAAAACTACCTTTGTTCCATACACAAGAGAGTATGGGGTCACTTTTGTGGAAATACTGGTTGTTGAGAGGTGAGTCCATAATGAAATTTAATAAATTTTTTGTCCAATACTTATTATTGTTGTCCAACATATTATATAGGACATTGGATAGGTTATTGATAAAATATTTTATCCACTCACTTTCTACTATATAATAGCAGTTAGAATTGTTGGACTAGATGTGGTATTGTTGATATAGTCCATTTAATTCATATGAAAAGAAACAAGTTCCATAGTTCATGAATATCATGTAGGGAAACTGAAATTTTGAGATGATATTCCTTATTACAAATATGAAAATATATTTTATTATGAACTACATGAGGTGTATAGAATCCACCCATTTAGACAAGAAGTCAATTATAGTAAGGATGTAGTTGAACTATCTAGTTTTAGCCAATTGTTATAGCCCCATGACATCTATTTCCTAGATGAAAAATGGTTATGAAAATATAGTAGTATGCAATAGTTTCGGAGGATAACAGATGAAATTGGAATGAATTTGGAAAGAATATAATTTTTTAGTAAATTCAACACAATATTGTGTCATCATTATTGATAAATATCCAAGCCTCCTAATATGATGGTAGAGTATGTTTCCCAAATAATTCATAACTCATGTTTTAGCATGAAACTATTGAATTACAAAATATATTTCCACTCCTTTAATGTATCTATGTAATACCCAATAAAATAATCATTTATTGAAGACTTTTTTTGTATTTGTACCATTAAGGGAAATGAAATTTATTGTCAAATATTAGATATATTCTTTCTTAGGTCGATTTAATTGTAAATCATTTAATTTGAGATAATCTATTATAAGTGAAATATATCTAGTAAAATAATAGATTGACGAGAGAATCATCTCACAATGTTATAGAGTTGATTTAATATCATTGATTTATTCCATGTTATAGTTTTTAAATAGAGAGATAACCCTAAGGTGTATAATGTGAATAATCATTTATTCATCGGATTGATCTTCCAGGACTGTATCTATTCAAGATAATGCATTAGTGGAATCATTTTGTGATCATGTGAAATTGGTTATAGTTGTATCCCATTGTATTTTTTCCGTTGAATCATGGACATGATGGAACAAAGTGATTAGTTCCTCATTTTTGATGGTGTATTCTTTGGTCTCATTCTTAATTACCATCCCAAAAATGACCTTAATACACTAATGTATCATTAATAATTAAGGGGATAAATCAAAACCAATGATGAGGGGTTGATACTATGCTTTCTTATTGGTGAAACCCTTTGAAAATAGAAATATATATGTAGGGGATAAATTGACTAGAGAGATAAACACAATTCCCAAACAAACATTATTGTCCTATGGGTCATCCATTAATTCTCCAAAAAGGCTCCTAGAAGCTCCATTAAAGAAAATCTCCAATATTTGTGGGGTAATTTTGACTGGAAATGATTTTTAATTGAGAGTTTTGTTTTCATTTTTTTGTTATCAAAGAGTGGAAGATCCCAAATATAATCTATAAATTCTGAACTCAAGGATTATTTTTGATGCATGAACTTCATATATAATAGTTGTACCAATTCTTTATTGAATTTTAGTCATTATATTGTCATTGGGAAGCCGAGGATATACTTGAGTGGGTTGGTGTGATACAATAGATGTAATTCATGGTGCTGAACATAATGCCTCATAATTTATAGCATAAATATCATCCTAAAGAAATTGTTCTCAAAATCATAATATCATGTCATAGAATTGAGCATTTTCATTATAATACAGTATAAAATATTTTCTCGACCTTCATAATTCTTCTGAGAAAGGAGTAAAGTATTTGATAACTCTTGAGATTCCATATGGAGAATTTATAGTATCCATTCAATAGGAAACCTCTGGACTAGATGATAAATTATATAATACTTAATGCAATGAAAGTTTTATTGGAAACATTTATCCCACTTATAGGGGATTAAATTCATCAACAATCCTACGAAGCATAAAACAATTTCAAACAAATTGGAGAAGAATAATATGATATAATCAAGACTTACTTGTAATAATTTGAAATATATGAGGTGTTATAGAGGTGGAATATTGACGATTTCCCTATTTTCTCAAGATTTAACTTTATACCACGATGGTGTACCACAAAACTATGAGATTTTTCTAATGATACCTCAAAGGGGAACTTCATGATGTTTATTTTCAAATTATTTTATCAAAAAATACAAAAAACCATTTTAATATAATATAGATGAATAAAACATTAGAATGATTTTTAACCATATTTTCTCTATAGAATTCCTTAATATTACCTAAGAGTGTATTGAATACATGAATCATGAATCATTGGTATGCATGTCTATAATTATTAAAAGAGAATAGATAAATTCAATAATATTAAAACCCTTGGGGATCTATAAAATTGAAAGAATATTTGTTTTCGTGAATTATCTAAATCTAATTATAGCTTGAGTCTCCATCCATGTAAAAAAGGGCCTAGAAGCAAGTATTGGCATCGATCAATGATTCTATAGCCGGATAGAGAAATAATATTTTGGGTAATGGTGATTAAGATCTATAAAATCAATATAGCCTTACCATTATTTTCCATTACCTGAAAAATATTAGATATCCATTTTAGATAGTGAACTTCTTTAATAATATTGTCATTGTGAAGTTTATCAACTTCATTGCCTATTCTGAAAGTGAGGGTATAAACAATTATTCTTTCCACCTACTTGTAATTTAGGTGATATTCTAGAGGCCCTGGAAGATTGGTGAATACCTCATATTATAAACCAATAATATCATTATAAATATAGGTGAAAATGTCTTAATGATATTTTGAAGAGGAGATATATTTCTCTTGTTCATTATGATTCATGATAATTCTAACCAAATTATTTCAAAGATCATAATGTATGTCAAGTTTTACCTATTTTTGAACATCGAACATATATGAGACTCTTAAAAAAATACGAGAGGGGTGTCTGTGAGATCATCCAACTATCCTCCTCATCATACTGGAGGTGTGTCAAAGTATTAAGACTATTTTTATTGCCAAGAATGAAGAAGGAACAAGTCACTAGGATAAAAATTTTGGCATATACATTTGGAACATTATGTAAGATATCATTTTTTAATCATGAAAAGGATTATAATGTGGATATATTTAGGGCATTATCATCTCCTAGTAGGGATATTGGATGGAATCCATATATATGGGTTATAACATTGAAGAATTACTATCTGATCAACTTCCATTTTTGATATACTTCCTGGGGTTGGACCATTTAATCCCATGAATGATTTCAGATCTTGATCCCCAATGGAATTCCCATACTCTTCAGGGTAACTTTTCATAATAGGAAATATAAATTATATCATGAATATTAGAGCATATAAAATCCATTCATGTTCCACTTAACTGACTAGATAACTTTATGGGTTTAAATTTAGTGCATCAATTTGGTTATTGGGAAACACATAAATTATAGGGAATATATTAATCCAACAATATTCAATCAATTAACATTGATTTTGATGCTAACAAAAAACCATCATTATTTATATTATTGAATTTACATGAAGTGAATTTTTGGATTATATTTACTATACTATTTATGTATCTATAATTATTGATGTTCTTTGATTATATTTTAGATTATGTTTTGTTTTGATTATTGTTTTGGTTAACTCAATGTAGTTTGGAATCAATATATTGTACCCTAAATTTTAAGTAGAAAATTATACTTAGGAACCTATATTTTGGTAAGGGTTTCTACTTTTGAACCATACACCTAGAGTAAATGTAGGGATTAAGAAACCTACATCTATGAAGAACCCTGTGTTTTTATACTTAATGTGTGGTTCATGAACCCAACATTGGAGATCAATGGTACGTTTTCAACCATACATTTACATATTATATCTAGAGAGTTAAAACCTATATTTAACTTAGTCGTATATAATATTTTTATTACATATTTTTATCCTTGATTTTTTCAATGGTTTTGTCAGAGAAAACATCATATTAATACTTCTTAAAGACCAATTCAAAGATAATTTTTAAATGGATTAATTCATTACTATTGTTAAGGAATGTTATAATTTTACTTGGGTTTTTAAATTCAAATTTTAAGCACTATGTGTGTATTAAATGTTAGAATTTTACCATATGATATTTTTTGGATTTTTTGACCTAATGTAAATCAATATTCCTCTTAAATAACAAGAGTTTCTTCTTCTATAAAAAATATAATGTCTCGAGTTCAATAAAGAGATAAAGTTTCGAGACATACATTATTTGATCTACTATTTTTTTTATCATTGTGTTGATACTTCTATATACATTATCAATATTTTAATATGGTTTATATATGAAATTAATAGAGCTACAAATTGGATACATTCAGGTTTATAATATTATGAGTGTTCAATCTACTACTATTCATAGAAGAAGAAATCTTGTATGACATGAAATATTATTTATATGAAAATTTTCATTATTGATGATCCACCATATATCGGTTTCTATTATAAATGTTGTTTTTAATAGTATTCAGCTTCTACATCAAATGTTTTAGTGTCAACTACTTCTCAGTCAGGGTGTTGTTTTAACTTCTCATAATAAGTAGTAGATATTATGATTACATGTAAAATAACCATATTCCCCTATAAGAGACCGTTTTTATGGTGTCAATTACCTATAATTAATTGTTGAGGTCTCTAGAAAAATGAACTACTATTGAAAATAAACAATATAAGAGAGAGGGAATTGGTGGAGTATAATAAAGAATTTCTATGCCCAAAACCACTATAAATATCCCTGTATTTTGTTGCACAACAACAACCATATTTAAGAGAGAATAGTTGGAATAAATTAATTCAAGAGTTACGAGTTTAATTTTTTTTAATATTTATAAAATGTCACAATTCACCCCCACCTTATGTCTTTATCAAAGAAATTACAATGCATAAATTAGAATAAATAAATGGTCTATTTTGGATATATTTCTTTTGGTGCTAAAAAAATGACTTATATATCTGGAAAAAGTCTAATGAATAATATTAGATAAGGTATTTCGATGACTCATGATCCTTATTTTAGTAGGGATAATTATGCTTTCTACAAAGCATACATGATTATATATTTGATAAATCATGGAATAATATATTATTTAAAAATCAATAATACTTATGTAATTCATAAAGAAGAATTAGAGAACTGGAATGCTATTCAAGAGACTGATCATGAACTTAATTTTAGAGCTATGAATTATATTGTTTGTGGATTAATAAATTAGGAATGAAATTGATTTTATCAGTGTGAAAATACATATATGATGTGGTAGACAATCATAGTTTCCTATTAATGGATGAATAATACCATATAGTTGTGTTATGATACATAAAAATTAAAATTGATAATTTCATGATGTATAATGGTGAAAGCATAACATGAATGAATGATAGATTTATAGATTCTATTAATAATGTCATTGCCTTAGGAATTCAAATTCCTGAACCAGATCAAGAATTAAAGGAACTTAGAGTCTTACATTCTATATTAAATGGAATATCTAGAACTATTTAAAAATATAAACTGGTTAAATAACTAAAGATGAAATAATTAATTGGAACCATTACTATGTATGAAACTAGGATGCAAGATGAAGATAAAATATATATTTACGTCCAAAAGAAAATACGACACTCAATGTATTGATGATTGTTTTTTTATTTAGATTATAGTCATTCATGTCCATGTGATGATATATTAAATCATTATATTTATTTAGCACTATGTATAAAATTAGAAATGATTGATTAAAGATGAATAAAGATAATGGAGTTTACTTCTATGAATGTATTAAGAATGGTTACATGAGACCAGACTTCCCTATACATAAATATCAAAGTAAATATGAATATAAAATAAAAGGAAAGAAATTAATCAAATATAATAGTATTTCATCTTAAGATTCATGTGATGGATCTAATACAAAAACTGAATTTGAGCATTAAAATAAAACGGTAAATTTATATCTTTTAGATCATACTAATGAGGTACAATCATCTTTCTCTCAATGTTATAACTGAAAAAGTATTTATTATAGTGAATTTAATAAATAGTGTTTTATTATTTAAGATAACTTTTAATCCATAAAAAAGATCATAAAAAACATATATATTCTTAAGATGCAATTTCTCTTAAAAAAGGATGTTTTTATCCATATTTCTGATTTGATATAATTTTTTTCCAAAAATTATTTTTCATTGTATGAAAATAAAATCCAGAATTATTTGGTGATTTTTAAACATTAAAAAAATATTATATTACTCTTATAAAGAGAGAGAATTATCTAAGTAAAATTCTTGGCAAGAATAAAATTAAGAATGAGAACTTTGTGTTATTAGTAATATAGAAAATCCCAAATAGTACTAGAATTATTTTATTCTTGGCTCTATAAGATAAATCATGTCTACTTCTATATTTTTTTCTATGGTATAAATGGATATTATACTAATAAATTTACTTTATAAATCCTAAATTTTGTGTTGTTAAGAATGTTAATTATTCAAAAGCCTTATCTGAATATACAGTTTAAATTTATGATAAAAAAAAATTGGAAACATATTTCATTAATTACTAACACTGCCGGACCCAAAATCATATGATTAAAAAAAAATTAATTGGTTTTTTATATTTTTTAGATGTGTTCCACTGAACATAATTATTATAATAATAAATTTCTGGTTAATAAATGTATATATGAAGATTTATTTTCATGAAAATAACAATTTCTTATTAATATTGACCATCTTTGAAGTAGTTTGTTATCTAAAAGGAATGATCCTTAGAGCATGAACTATTAAAATCTCAGAAGTATTTTATTTATATATTCATTTTTTAAACAATCTAACTATTTAATATTAGGGAGAAAAACTTTTGAATGATTTATATTATGTTCCTATACATTTTATTTTTTTATACTCAAATGGTTAAATCTTTTTATTTACTCTATAATTTTAAGTAGTAAATTAATTTCTTGAATTATTTTTTTAACATAATTAATAAAATTTAATATTTAATATTTGAATTTTGTAATTTATTAAATTTTATTTCTATTAAGTATGTATTTTAGTTGCTTGTGATAAATTAATCTATTATGATATTCGATAAATTATTATTTTTTATTAATGTTTTTCCTTTTTAACATGAAAAAAGGTTTTAAAATTATTTGAAAATATTTTATTTGAATTGATTTAACATCTTACATATCAATTCACAGTATTAGTGGGATAAATTTCAAAATTTTATCATGTGTTTAAATATTTTTTTGGTATGATTTATTTTTTTGATATAAATTTTAATCCATTGAAAAAAAATTATTTATAAAATTTTATATGTTTTCATAACTCCATGGGGTCTAACATTTTTAAGGAAGACTTAATTAAGGGGGGTTTATAATTCTACATACATTGAGAATGTATTTTATTTTTTTTAACTCATCATATTGTCATTATTCAATTACATGGGAAATTAGATTTATTCAATTTTATTTAAAACTTGTAATTTTTCTTGATTGATATCTATATTATTTTAACTCTTTATATTCAAAAAATTATGCTTAAAATTATATTCTCATCAGATTTTTTTTATTCATTAAAATTGTTATCAAGGAGATATTTTTCAAAAAAATCTCTTTTAAATTTTAAAATCCTAAATGACTACATTGTTGTTTTTTCTTAAGAAACATAAAAGTCATTTGAGAACCATCAGAGAAAAAAACTTCCCTATACTTTTCTCAAACTCAAACCCCTTTTAATATCTCAAGATCTCCCAAACCTTCCATATTATTTCCTAAATATTTAAAATAAAAATACTGAAGATGTAGCCAACCTAGGTAGAAAAAAGAGACAAAAGATCTCAAGTTCTGTAAGGCATCTTTATCAAATTCTACACTTTTAATTTATAGAACATTTTTTAATAACGTGTTTTCAGATAATTTTTATAGGAATGGGATTAAATAAATATGTATGAAATATATTTCATTTTATATAACTTTAAATAATATTATTTTTGAATAACTAGTTCCTTTAGTGAAATATTTATCAGAGAGGTATTTTAGAAAATATACATAAATTATTGGTTTTGATTGAACCAAAAGTTCAATCACTTCAAATGGTTGAAGGTGTGATGGCTTCAATAAGGTATCGTAAAACACCATCAGGTGATGATGAACAATTTTTTAATGTGTTTTATTATAATAATTAGGACATGTGGACATCGTAGACACCCACATTAACTTGGTCATTCTGTATTGTCCTACTAGGTACCCATAGTTTCCTTGAAAACACACGGTCCCCTCCATAGGTACCACCCATGTGCCCGAACTGTTCATTTGACTAATGATTGTCCCCACATTCCAACACATGTTATTCCCTGTGTTCTTTATCCTCACTCGCACACACCATGGGAAACTTCCCGGGAGGTCATTCATCTAGATCACTAATCTAATCCAAGAATGCTTAACTTCATATTTATAATTAGTTTGGCTCATGAAAATAAAGGAGCACCTTTTTGACATGTGTAACGCCCCGACCCCAGCTACCCAGAGTCGGTGCATTATTACATAACATTGGCATGATCACAAGAAGATCAAATCTCGAAAGACCGATTGGTTTAGTAGCCTTTGAAACACTAGATATAATCATAAAGTTTTACATTACATTTCAAAGTGAAAAACTACTACAACAACAAAGTCTTCATATCCACACTATTAACCCCTAATAATATCCCTGCAAGTCATTCATAATTTACTTCTTCACTACCTGGGAAAAATAAAACATAGAAAAGGGGTGAGCTCAAATGCCCAGTAAGGATAACAATATAGCGGAACATTCAAAATAAGCATAAACATTTAAGGCAATGAATTACTAAAACAAAAGCCTTTTAAAATTGAACTTCAACATAGTAAGGCAAAAGTAAAATGAAATAATGCCATTTACTTGTTCACATGGATATTCTACTAATCGAATAATCACATGCAAAAATCAATAACCACTTTCATAATGTTGGAATGCATAATGCCAGACTATCATAACCACATAGCCAAGGCCTCGTGCCAAGACTACAAATAAGATTTTGTCAAGGCCTTATGTCAAGACACTAGTTTGTCTCATGAGACCTACCGATGCATCGAGGAGCTATAGCGGGCTCCACCCGTCACTTATTAAGTCCAATGCATTCCCATATGAAAAAGTTTAAACATAACATAAACATTCGTATTAAAACTAGCATACGAAATGTCAATACTTTCACAATAAACTATGAATGGTATAAAAATAGCACATCCACAGTCAAACATATCACAAAACCTTCAATACAATATAGAAGTTTTGTATCATAATAAATCAACTTCAAATAATCTTAAAATCCATCAAAGGATGTTGACATAGATGAAATCAAAATTCTTTTTAAAGAAATATCTCCTTTCATTTTGAAACCATTTAAGATCCATATAAAATAAAACATTTTCTTTGAAAATATTCTTATAAGCTTGTAACGAAATCTTTGAAGATTTTATAACGGCGTAAAATAACCGCACCCGCCGTATAAGTTAAAAAAAACATTCTTACCTCAATTCTATCGAAAAGGTTAAAAAGGACCTTGTTTTGAAAACGACGGAAAGATTCCTTTATAAACCTCTTATAAAAATTCAAACAAGGGTATAAATGACTTTAACCCATAAAAAATGTTTTGAAATACATTTTTAAGAAACATGGATGTGGATGATAAAGATATCCCAGTAGATTATTATGTATAAACAACCTCGGATAATGAAGAGATTGTGAAATAACCCTTACCTTGTAATTTTCCTTGGTTGGGGTAGGTTAACCTCTTTTATAATGGTGAAATAGTTGTTATTAAATTATACAAGAATCATATATATTAATATGATATCATATATGATCTTTTAATATTGATTTGTTAATAATATCTTAGAATTATCGTCGTTTCAGGAGTTAACTTACTCATTTTCTTTTATATGTTTTGTTACATAAGCCATGGTTGTTGTATCTTATTCATATCCAGAATGATATACAGTCCTTAAACATCATTTTTAAATCATAAAATGATAATTATACTTGAATGGATACGATGGAGAATGAATCTCATCGCGTTCGTTGGGACGGTAGTCCGTACGTACGCACGAGCGACAATATCATTCTTTTGATATTAAAATAATATATAAATGGATGGTATATCATATATACAGAATCATTAACATGTTATATTTATTATTTACATGATTTACACATCATTATTATACCCATCCAAATAATATTATATTGAATAACAATTACACCACGACGTGGAGACGGTAAACCGTACGTACGCACGTATGGTGACATGTTATTCAAAGGGTGGATAGAATACTGAATATGGTTGTACCATACTTATAATAACATCACAGTATATGTGAGATACTGGATTTATTATTTTAGAATGGTAAGAACAAAGGAAGAAGAAGTGGAAGAAGAAATGAACTTAGAAAAGGGTGGTGAAATCATTACCTCTTCTTCGGGTTCTTCCTTTTGATTTGATCAAAAGGGATCCTTAGGTTGGCTTTCTGATCAAACTAAGGCCTCTAGGTTATAGTGAGGGATGTTGGGAGAGTATTTGGGCAGAGTTTGGCCGAACCAAAAGGCTTTGAAGGTGTGAAGAAATGAGAAGGAGGAGTGCCCTTTTATAAGAGGGGTGAGGGGCACCTTTGGAAAAGCTAGAAATATTAATTTATAATAAATTCATATTCGGGTTCTAATGGCTCCAAAGCTTATTATTCAAAGGTTAAGGTGGGGATAGGTCGAAAACCACTCAACCAATAGAATTTAGACAGGTTTGGGTACTTATATTAACCTTATCTTTAAGTATTAACTCTAAGTTAATTAGTTTCACTTTTACAATGTCTCTTTGTATTTTTATATAATATGGTTACTAAACTTACTATATACATCCAAGCGACCCCCAAGTGGTCCATTAATGATTAACCTATCATAATATAAGTCTCTTGGCCGAACCTTAGATTTTTAGGAATTTAATATCAATTAATAATATAATATTTGTTTTAAGAACTCTTTTATGTCAATTTTGACACTATTCAATAGTTGATTTTTGTGAAACTCATAACAGATTCATTACTTCGAACAAAGTCCATTAAATCAATCCTAATATATCATATTAGCCTAGAAAATTAGTTTAATTCATTAAAAGATTCATATTATATTTATTTGGGTATTTATAATATCAATTATTTTAATTTTTCACTATTTTAGTAATTACTGCATCATCATTGTGTCATAAATAAAATAAATTATTTAATGTATAAAAATTATAAATAAAATATCATTATGTAGGAAATAATTTTAGATTTCTAATGAATATTTATAATCTAAAATCCAACATATATAACCCTATGTAAAAATTGTTGTTCTAAAAGATATATGCTTGTGTCATTTTTGTATTCATTTTAACTAAATTAAAATAAAGTGTCATTATCACTTACAAGTGGATCCATGGGGTCCCAAAATTGACACAAAGATTCCCATGGTCGACCATCTATCAACCAATAGGGTTAAGACACGTTTTTAGGGTAATTTAGTATTATTATAATATTATTTTTTTTAACCCTTATTTACCGGATTTACCCTTAACCATGGTAAATAAAATATTTACCGCAGTAATTATTCAAAATGTCTAAAAATAAAAGTTACCTATTTACACAATTTGAACATCCTGATTCCAAATATGGAATCCATTTTCCTAAATTCAAAACACAGAAGTGGCAGAAATTAATTTAAAATTAATTCCCGTTGTTAAAACAACAAGCGTGTTTTTAAGAGATAATAACTATCAAAAGATTGACACTTGTTTATGTTCGGTTTAATTGTAAAATTATGTCCAATGACCAAAATTATATTAAATGGTAAAAATATATTCTAAATATACTTTAAAACCACTCAAATTCATAATTTATCACTATTAATTATTTTGATTAAAAAAGTTGTTTTTAATTAAAATTTAGTAATTTTCACTATTCATCAAAATATAAAAGTTATCCGAAAAGTACCAAAATTTCACCCTAGGATAATTTCGATATTCCGAATCCAAAAATGAAGTCCATTTTGAAATATAAAATATATATGATTTCAAAAAGTAGGTATCACTATTTACAACGGCTAGTTTAATTAGTTGTGGTGTGTGTTAGAACTCGAGGTTGCGTACAACACACGCTATCGCATTATTCGAAGGGAAACGTACCGTGAAGGCTTGGGGTGTTACATTCTCCCCTCCTTCAAATAATTGCGTCCTCGCAATTTCTAGGGTATTACTGTATAAAAAGACTCGGGTGGTTCTTCATCATAAGTTCCTCGGGTTCCCACGTTGCCTCTTCCATCTTATGATTTCTCCACAAAACCTTTACCAGACGCGTCGTCCGGTTTCTCAGCACTTGTTCTCTTGTATCAAGAATCCTGACAGGCTCTTCACAATAGGAAAGATCGGGTTCCAGTTCTAATTCCTCATAGGTGAGTACATGCGTTGGGTCAGGCATGTATTTCCTCAACAGAGATACGTGGAACACATCGTGAACTTTGGAGAGACTTGGCGGCATTGCCAATCGGTAAGCTACAGCCCCAATTCGTTCTAGAATTTCGAAAGGTCCGATGTACCTGGGACTCAATTTACCTTTCTTACCAAAACGTATGACTCCCTTCCACGGAGATACCTTCAGGAAAACATGATCACCGACTTGAAATTCCAAATCCTTCCTTCGATTATCGGCATAGCTCTTCTGCCTACTTTGAGCTGCTTTGATGTGATTTTGGATTACCTTCACCTTTTCCACCGTTTCCTCCACCAGTTCTGGGCCAACAAGTTTTCTTTCACCAACGTCATCCCAACAGGTTGGTGTACGACATCTCTTTCCGTATAATGCTTCATATGGTGCCATCTGAATACTCGAATGGAAGCTATTGTTATAGGAAAATTCTACTAGTGGTAAATATTGATCCCACATACCCTGAAAATCAAGTGAGCAAGATCTCAACATGTCTTCTAAGGTCTGAATAGTCCGTTCTGATTGTCCGTCTGTCTGAGGGTGGTAAGCAGTGCTCAAATGAAGTTCAGTATCCAGGGATTTCTGAAGACTTTTCCAAAATCTTGAAGTAAAACGGGGATCACGATCAGAAACAATTGATAAGGGTACTCCATGAAGTCTCACAACTTCATTAATATATAGTCTTGCTAGACGTTCCGGGGGTAGATCTTCTCTTATAGCAAGAAAATGTGCTGACTTGGTAAGACGATCAACAATCACCCATATTGCATCGTTCCTTCTAGGAGTCTTTGGTAGCCCCATGACAAAGTCCATCGTAATATTGTCCCATTTCCACTCCGGTATGGGAAGCGGTTGCATGACTCCTCCAGGCTGTTGCCTTCCAGCTTTCACTTGTTGACAAACCATACATCTTGACACAAAATCAGCAATCTCCCTCTTCATATTGTCCCACCAAAAATGTTCCTTCAAATCTCTATACATTTTGGTGCTCCCAGAGTGTATAGAGAAATTGGAACTATGAGCATCATCCAGTAATTCCCTTTTCAGATCAGGTAAATCGGGAACACAAAGTCTCTTCCCGAATTTCAAAATTCCATCTTCATACACAAAGTCTCTCAATCTCCCATCATTCACAGCTTTAATCTTCTTCTGAAATTCTTCATCATCAGTCTGAGAACTCTTAATCCTTTTTAGTAAAGATGGTTTGGCAACCATTTGAAAAAGCATTGATGTTTCACCTTCCCTGGTTATTCCCATGTCCATCTTCACTAGCTCCATGAAAATTGGATCCCTTTCAATTCTCATATTGTTCAAAACTCCATGGTCTTTTCTACTCAAAGCATCTGCCACCTTGTTTGCCTTCCCTGGGTGGTAGTGTATCGTACAATCATAATCCTTGAGTAATTCAAGCCATCTCCTTTGCCTCATGTTGAGTTCTTTTTGTGAGAAAATATACTTCAAACTCTTGTGATCAGTATAAATCTCACATTTTTCACCATAGAGGTAGTGCCTCCATATTTTCAAAGCAAAGATCACTGCTGCTAACTCGAGATCATGAGTAGGATAGTTTTGTTCATGAATTTTCAACTGTCGTGATGCATAGGCAATAAATCTATCATTCTGTATAAGGAAAAAACCAAGTCCTTTCTTTGATGCATCACTATAAATAACGAACCCATCATTCCCCGATGGTAGAGTCAATATAGGAGCATTGACTAATCTTCTTTTCAGTTCTTCAAAACATTCTTCACACTCTTTTGTCCAAACAAATTTAACCCCTTTTCGTGTGAGCTTCGTTAATGGGTTAGCCAATCGGGCAAAATTCTGGACGAAACGTCGATAATAACCTACCAAACCAATAAAACTACGTACCTCAGTTATACTCGTAGGTGCTGGCCATTCTTGGATTGCCTTGGTCTTAGAAGGATCAACAGAGATTCCATCTTTAGAGACAATATGGCCAAGAAAAGAAATCTCCTGAAGCCAGAATTCACACTTGCTAAACTTTCCATATAATTCATGCCTCCTCAGAGTCTCCAAGATAATGCGCAAGTGATTTTCATGATCTTCATAGGTTCTGGAGTATACCAATATATCATCAAAAAATACTACCACAAATTCATCGAGATACTCCTTGAAAACTCTATTCATCAGATCCATGAATACAGATGGTGCATTAGTCAATCCAAACGGCATTACAGTAAACTCGTAATGCCCATACCTGGTTCGAAATGCTGTTTTTGGAATGTCTTCCTTCTTCACACACAACTGATGGTATCCAGATCGAAGGTCAATCTTTGAAAAGTATTGAGCTCCATGCAGTTGGTCAAATAAATCATCAATACGAGGTAGGGGATACTTGTTCTTTATCGTTATAGCATTGATCTCCCTGTAGTCGATACATAACCTCATAGATCCATCTTTCTTTTTAACAAAAAGAACAGGGGCTCCCCATGGAGAAACACTAGGGCGAATAAATCCCTTATTACTCAATTCCTCTAGTTGTTTCTTTAGTTCGACTAACTCTACAGTGGCCATTCTATAAGGGGTCTTCGATATAGGCCTTGATCCAGGAATCAAATCAATGGAAAACTCAACTTATCGTTCTGGAGGATGTCCAGGTAAATCTTCCGGAAATACATCTACAAATTCTTTCACAATAGGTACATCCTCTATTTGAACATTCCTTTCCTCACCGATAGTTACTTCATTCTCTTCCTCCCCAATAATTGAATTAAGTTGAGCTACTGGGGGTGGGTCTAAATAAGAATTAGGTGGTGACGATTCTGCTCTAAAAATAAGGTGTTCCTTATCATTATCATCAAGAATCGTAACCTCTTTCTTCTTACAATAAATCTTCGCATCATAGTCCGAAAGCCAGTCCATACCGAGGATTATATCAAACTCAATCATAGGTATGACGATGAAATCAGCAGATAAAGAAAATTTATGTGCTCTAATGGGGACTGATTCACAAAACTTTGTTGCAACGATACTTCCCTTAGGAGTTTTAACTGACAACTCCCTTATTAAATCAAATTGGAAATATCTAATTTTCTTAGCAAAATGGGAAGATATGAAACAATGCGATGATCCAGAATCAAATAATGCATTTGCTAAACTTGAGGAAACCATTAAATTACCTGCCACCACGTCTTTCGGAGTTTCTACCTCAGCAGTAGTGATAGCATAAGCCTGGCCTTGATCCCTTGGCCTTTTCTGAGGTAAGTTCTCCTGACGCTTAGGACATGCATTTGCATAATGCCCCATCTCCCTGCAATTGTAGCACTGAACGTTGGTAGCTTCCTTCTTCCCCTTGCAATCATGAGCTTGGTGGCCTTTTTCACCACACTTGTAACAGACTCCCATTCCCTTCAAGCAAGTACCAGGATGTTTCTTCCCGCATTTACCACAAGATGGATATTCAACCTTTCCCTTCTTCCCCTTATTTCCATTCCCAGATTGATCAGCAGGTCTCTTCTTATCTTGCTTCGCTTTAAAGTCATAAGACTTAGAGAATTCTTTTTCGGTCTTGATAGCACATGAGACAATGTCTTCGTACGACGAAAAGGATTGTGAGACTAATGCTCGACGGACAAATGGTTTTAACCCATCAAATAAACGATCAATCTTACTTCTTGGGTTGCGAATATAATCACCAGCGTACCTCGCTAACCTTGTAAAGTTAGCCTCATACTTTGTGACATTCTCATCCTCCTTTTGTCTCAGACTCAGAAATTGCCTTTCCATATCTGCTCGATGGTCGCGAGGAAAGTATTTTTCTAAAAACAGATCTTTGAACTCCCTCCATTCCATGTTTGATACTTCATCATCTTCCTTCATGTTTTGAATCAATGACCACCATTGATCAGCATCTCCAGTGAGGCGGTAAACTGCCATGGTAACTTTTTCCCTTTCACTACTCCCCAAAGCCTGAAATATTTTCTCTAGGGAAAATATCCATTGCTCGGCTACTAAGGGATTTGTATTCCCATTGAACTTTGGTGGTTGTTGTCTCATGAATCGATCTAACATTGATCCTCCACGCTGCGGATCAGGGTGCTCCATACGGGTAAGGTTATTATTCATAACCTGAGTAAGTTGTCCCAGTACGGTGATTAGCTGATCAGCGCTAGTTGCATCACCAGCCCCACTATAATTATCTTGAGCAGGAGGGCAATCCCTACATGGAGTGCGTGCATTGATACGGTTTCCATTTCTTCCACTAGGCACCATTTCTAAACAATGGCATAAACTAGATCAGTTTATGAATCAAAATACATAATCCCATACTTATAAAACACTTAACATAAATTGAACTATTTATGGATGTAATCCATAATCATAAAAATGTTTTCTTTGAGGAAGTATATACTCATAAACCCTTCATAATGATTTGTAAAGAAAATGAGAGTTATCCTAAGCATATCCCCCGGGAGTGTCGTAACCAAGAGTGCAGCAAGGCCCGTTGTCGTGCACCAGTTCCCGTTCGAGTCTAGCTCAAAGCGGTGTTTTCGGGTTTTACCCCTAGGTACATCTGTGCCAGAGCCGCCTCTACCTGCTCGTATCCAGACAGGGATGTATTGCTTGGAAAACTCACAAAGTCTCTACAATACCAAAATTCTAGGAATTTCTTCTATACTAATCCTCAAAGTTCATCTTAGGTCTATGTGCTCTAATCAGAGTTTATCTAAATCTAGATTCCAAGGTTTGTACTAAACTTCCTCTGATACCAACTGTAACGCCCCGACCCCAGCTACCCAGAGTCGGTGCATTATTACATAACATTGGCATGATCACAAGAAGATCAAATCTCGAAAGACCGATTGGTTTAGTAGCCTTGGAAACACTAGATATAATCATAAAGTTTTACATTACATTTCAAAGTGAAAAACTACTACAACAACAAAGTCTTCATATCCACACTATTAACCCCTCATAATATCCCTGCAAGTCATTCATAATTTACTTCTTCACTACCTGGGAAAAATAAAACATAGAAAAGGGGTGAGCTCAAATGCCCAGTAAGGATAACAATATAGCGGAACATTCAAAATAAGCATAAACATTTAAGGCAATGAATTACTAAAACAAAAGCCTTTTAAAATTGAACTTCCACATAGTAAGGCAAAAGTAAAATGAAATAATGCCATTTACTTGTTCACATGGATATTCTACTAATCGAATAATCACATGCAAAAATCAATAACCACTTTCATAATGTTGGAATGCATAATGCCAGACTATCATAACCACATAGCCAAGGCCTCGTGCCAAGACTACAAATAAGATTTTGTCAAGGCCTTGTGCCAAGACACTAGTTTGTCTCATGAGACCTACCGATGCATCGAGGAGCTATAGCGGGCTCCACCCGTCACTTATTAAGTCCAATGCATTCCCATATGAAAAGGTTTAAAAATAACATAAACATTCGTATTAAAACTAGCATACGAAATGTCAATACTTTCACAATAAACTATGAATGGTATAACAATAGCACATCCATAGTCAAACATATCACAAAACCTTCAATACAATATAGAAGTTTTGTATCATAATAAATCAACTTCAAATAATCTTAAAATCCATCAAAGGATGTTGACATAGATGAAATCAAAATTCTTTTTAAAGAAATATCTCCTTTCATTTTGAAACCATTTAAGATCCATATAAAATAAAAAATTTTCTTTGAAAATATTCTTATAAGCTTGTAAGGAAATCTTTGAAGATTTTATAACGGCGTAAAATAACCGCACCCACCGTATAAGTTAAAAAAAACATTCTTACCTCAATTCTATCGAAAAGGTTAAAAAGGACCTTGTTTTGAAAACGACGGAAAGATTACTTTATAAACCTCTTATAAAAATTCAAACAAGGGTATAAATGACTTTAACCCATAAAAAATGTTTTGAAATACATTTTTAAGAAACATGGATGTGGATGATAAAGATATCCCAGTAGATTATTACGTATAAACAACCTCGGATAATGAAGAGATTGTGAAATAACCCTTACCTTGTACTTTTCCTTGGTTGGGGTAGGTTAACCTCCTGTATAATGGTGAAATAGTTGTTATTAAATTATACAAGAATCATATATATTAATATGATATCATATATGATCTTTTAATATTGATTTGTTAATAATATCTTAGAATTATCGTCGTTTCGGGAGTTAACTTACTCATTTTCTTTTATATGTTTTGTTACATAAGCCATGGTTGTTGTATCTTATTCATATCCAGAATGATATACAGTCCTTAAACATCATTTTTAAATCATCAAATGATAATTATACTTGAATGGATACGATGGAGAATGAATCTCATCGCGTTCGTGGAGACGGTAGTCCGTACGTACGCACGAGCGACAATATCATTCTTTTGATATTAAAATAATATATAAATGGATGTTATATAATATATACAGAATCATTAACATGTTATATTTATTATTTACATGATTTACACATCATTATTATACCCATCCAAATAATATTATATTGAATAACAATTACACCACGACGTGGAGACGATAAGCCGTACGTACGCACGTATGGTGACATGTTATTCAAAGGGTGGATAGAATACTGAATATGGTTGTACCATACTTATAATAACATCACAGTATATGTGAGATACTGGAGTTATTATTTTAGAATGGTAAGAACAAAGGAAGAAGAAGTGGAAGAAGAAATGAACTTAGAAAAGGGTGGTGAAATCATTACCTCTTCTTCGGGTTCTTCCTTTTGATTTGATCAAAAGGGCTCCTTAGGTTGGCTTTCTGATCAAACTAAGGCCTCTAGGTTATAGTGAGGGATGTTGGGAGAGTATTTGGGCAGAGTTTGGCCGAACCAAAAGGCTTTGAAGGTGTGAAGAAATGAGAAGGAGGAGTGCCCTTTTATAAGAGGGGTGAGGGGCACCTTTGGAAAAGCTAGAAATATTAATTTATAATAAATTCATATTCGGTTTCTAATGGCTCCAAAGCTTATTATTAAACGGTTAAGGTGGGGATAGGTCGAAAAACACTCAACCAATAGAATTTAGACAGGTTTGGGTACTTATATTAACCTTATCTTTAAGTATTAACTCTAAGTTAATTAGTTTCACTTTTACAATGTCTCTTTGTATTTTTATATAATATGGTTAATAAACTTACAATATACATCCAAGCGACCCCCAAGTGGTCCATTAATGATTAACCTATCATAATATAAGTCTCTTGGCCGAACCTTATATTTTTAGGAATTTAATATCAATTAATAATATAATATTTGTTTTAAGAACTCTTTTATGTCAATTTTGACACTATTCAATAGTTGATTTTTGTGAAACTCATAACAGATTGATTACTTCGAACAAAGTCCATTAAATCAATCCTAATATATCATATTAGCCTAGAAAATTAGTTTAATTCATTAAAAGTTTCATATTATATTTATTTGGGTATTTATAATATCAATTATTTTAATTTTTCACTATTTTAGTAATTACTGCATCATCATTGTGTCATAAATAAAATAAATTATGTAATGTCTAAAAATTATAAATAAAATATCATTATGTAGGAAATATTTTTAGCTTTCTAATGAATATTTATAATCTAAAATCCAACATATATAACCCTATGTAAAAATTGTTGTTCTAAAAGATATATGCTTGTGTCATTTTTGTATTCATTTTAACTAAATTAAAATAAAGTGTCATTATCACTTACAAGTGGATCCATGGGGTCCCAAAATTGACACCAAGATGCCCATGGTCGACCATCTATCAACCAATAGGGTTAAGACACGTTTTTAGGGTAATTTAGTATTATTATAATATTATTTTTTTAACCCTTATTTACCGGATTTACCCTTAACCATGGTAAATAAAATATTTACCGCAGTAATTATTCAAAATGTCTAAAAATAAAAGTTACCTATTTACAAAATTTGAACATCCTGATTCCAAATATGGAATCCATTTTCCTAAATTCAAAACACAGAAGTGGCAGAAATTAATTTAAAATTAATTCCCGCTGTTAAAACAAAAAGCGTGTTTTTAAGAGATAATAACTATCAAAAGATTGACACTTGTTTATGTTCGGTTTAATTGTAAAATTATGTCCAATGACCAAAATTATATTAAATGGTAAAAATATATTCTAAATATACTTTAAAACCACTCAAATTCATAATTTATCACTATTAATTATTTTGATTAAAAAAGTTGTTTTTAATTAAAATTTAGTAATTTTCACTATTCATCAAAATATAAAAGTTATCCGAAAAGTACCAAAATTTCACCCTAGGATAATTTCGATATTACGAATCCAAAAATGAAGTCCATTTTGAAATATAAAATATATATGATTTCAAAAAGTAGGTATCACTATTTACAACGGCTAGTTTAATTAGTTGTGGTGTGTGTTAGAACTCGAGGTTGCGTACAACACACGCTATCGCATTATTCGAAGGGAAACGTACCGTGAAAGCATGGGGTGTTACAACATGAGTCATATAATTTAGTCATTTAACCTTTAATCATAATGGGGTGTTACATTAACCCCCCCCATTTAGAGAATAACATCTTCATCCTGGAGCATAATCATATTTGGAAATAATCAGTTTATTTAGTTAAAGATTCTATAGAGAGGTCTTTTTGAAAAGATACAAAAATTATAGGTTGTGATGAACCAAAATATCAACCACTTCAAATGGTTATAGGCCTAATGTCTTATATAAGGTATCTGTAAAATATATTATATTCTAATGAGATATTTTGTATAGTGTGTTCTTATTATAGCTAGTCCTTAATGACATAACAAAAACCCCACCTTAATATAGCCATATGGACTTAGCCCAAAAGGTACCACTAGATTCCTTGTAAACAAGTGGTCTCCTACATGGGGCCCACCAATTTTCCTGAACGGTTCATCAGACTAATGACTGTCCCCATATTCCAATGCATGTCCTTTCAAGTGTTCTTTCTACTTACTCACAAAAAACGTGGGAAAATTTCTAGAAGGTCACCCATCTTGATCACTAATCCAAGCCAAAAATACTTAACTTTGGATTTATAATTTGGTAGGATCCCAAAAGGAATGGTGAAAATTATTTCAACGAGTCATAAAATTTAGTCATTTGACCCTTTATCATTCTGGGGTGTCACATTAACCCCCCTTTAGAGAAAAGCATCTTCATTATGGACCCTACAACTCAACCCAAGCAATACCGCTTTAACATGTTGTCGGGTCCTAGCCCCCCAGGTACCACCAGTTTCCCTTCAAACATGTGGTCCCCTACCTAGGTCCCACCCATGTACCTAAGTGGTTCATTAGTTTAATGACTATCC
The DNA here is from genome assembly GCA_963277665.1 of Viscum album. NCBI lineage: Eukaryota > Viridiplantae > Streptophyta > Magnoliopsida > Santalales > Viscaceae > Viscum > Viscum album. The sequence continues at coordinate 85,638 of CAUJRU010001823.1, forward strand.
CCACATGCCAACAAATTTTTTTATAGTGTGATTTTCCCTCACTCACAAACACCATGGGAAACATCCCAAAAGATCACCCATCCAAATCACTACATCAAGACAAGCACACTTAAATTAGGAGTTATAATCAGGGTGGATCCTAAAAATAAAGGTTCACCTTATTGACAAGAGTTATATCATTCATTCATTTATCCCTTTATCCTTATGGGGTGTTACATTCACCTTCCCTTTTGATCACAACATCTTCATTGTGGAATCTATATCTCAACCTAGGAAGTGCCACTACACTTAACATTGAGTTCCTCCTCTGATACCAATGTAACAATTATTCCCTAATGACAACATAGATACCCCACCTTAACATGGTCGTCGGGTCTTGGTCCAACAGGTACCATTAGTTTCCCCACACACATGTGGTCCTCTCCCTAGGGCCCACCCTCCTTTCTAAATAGATCATCATACTAACATGGACACCTCTCCTTAACATGGTTGTTAGGTCTTGGCCCACTAGGTTCCACCAGTTTCCCCACATGCATGTAGTCCTCTCCTTGGGGCCCACCGACATGCTCGAACATGTCATCATACCAATGATTTTCCCCACAGGACAACACATGTTCTTTCCAATGTGATTTTTACTCACTCATAAAGACCATAAGAAACTTCCTAGAAGGTCACCCTTACTAATCACTACTCCAGGACAATCATTCTTAACTTTGGTATTCTAATAAAAAAGGATCCTGAAATGAAAGGTTCACCTTATTGACACGAGTCATATCATTTAGTCATTTAATGATTTTTCATTATGGGGTGGTAAACCAGAGGCATGAATATCATTAGTTATTAAACATGTATGTTATCACCATGAGGAATTATTATCATGAGTTATCATACATGCATTGAAATAGTGGGGCATGATAGTCTCTATGACATTACCAAGAGATAAAACCGAGGCATAATGACTTAGTGTAGTTGGACCTCAAAGCCTAGGTCCTGTATGACTATTGAAAATATTGATTACATTTGTAACATTAAGATATTTCCATTATTTTTTCAATGTTTTCTAACATGGCACCGAAGCAGGTATAATTGTGGTTTTTGGGGGGATTGGTTTGTTCACAAATTCTTAACATGATTATTTATTGTGAGAGAATTTATTTATTGTTTTGTTATATAATATTATGCATGTGCACACTTGTTAAGGATGAATTGGTGGTGTCTTAATGATTCTTGTACTGACACCTTACTCGGGCATTTCAGTGCACCTGTAGATTTCATTGATAGAGATCTAGTGAACGAAAAGGGACCTATAGTTAATGGTTGGGTAATAGAGCATGGATATGGATCTTAGAAGGGTAGAAACTAGAGGATCCTATATACGTTCAATTATTTACTTTTTATTTTATTATCTCATACTTATACACTTGATATACTTACCACTTTGGGAGCACATATATATGTCATTTGTTTAGTTTCTACATGTTTACTTTGATGATTTATTTTGTAAATTATTTTTTATTGTTGATCCAATGACATAATACTGAGGATATAGTCACCCCATTTTTTGAAACAGACCGTCACGACTATTTAGAAGCCTGTTGTGTACAGGGAGGTACACATGATGTCATGTTGCACTCTAGATTTGACCTAATGGTTCAGGATTGGATGTTTCACAATTGACTAAGAGGATAATGATTAACTGACTTTTTTCATCACTTTTCCTTGATTTTGGAAAAGGTAGATAAGAGTTATGATGGTTGGGACTTAGAAATGTGAACTATGAAAGTGCCTAATCAGTACTATTGGTGGACCTCCTAGATGGCATAAAATTGAGAATTTATATTTTTCTATTAAAATTTCCAAAATTCAATTTTAGAGATACACATGATGCCATTATGTGATTTATGAGATTTTATGTGTGTTCAGGCATCATGACTAGGATCGTAGATTCACATGTCACATATATACTTATTATTGTGTGGTATTGTTTTTATTTAATTAAATTCCTTTATTTTTTCTATATTTTTGGGATAGTTTCTCTTTTTGTGATATATCTGTGTTTACATGTTGTTGTACTATGCGTTTATTGGAATTAATTTGTTTAATTAATTATTCAGATACTTATAAATAAATAATTACATATTCAAATAAATATTAAATTATAATAAATATATTTAAATAATAATTATATTATATATATATATAATTATATATATATATAATTATTTAAATATATTTATAATTAAAAAATTATAATAAATATATTTAAATAGTGATAATATTTACTATATTTATATTTTTATACATCTACTATATATATAGTTATATAAATATATATAATTCTATAAATATATTTCAAATTATAAATAAATAATTATAAATAAATTATTATAAATAACAACTTATAAATAAATAAATAAATATTTATTATTATTTATTTTTATTAGTGCTTTTTTAGTCTTGATAAAGATCGAGCTTTATGAGGGCTAAAAAAGAGCTAACAAAAGGGCTCTTTATCCGCATTTTTTTAAAGTGCTGATAAATGTGTCCCTGGTCTAATTAATAGATCCCTAAGCACAACTCATTCAATGAAAATTCTCAAACTCTCATGGAACTCCTCTTCTACCATTGTTACCCCTCTATGTTCTCTCATAAAAATCAAGGCTAGAATCCAAGGTATGTGATTTTCTTCTTTTCCTCTCTCATTATTTGATTTTTTGGGTTCTGTGGTTTGTATTTTTGTATTGTTCTTAACCCTAAATAACCATACACTTCATCTCTCTCTCTAACTTAATACATAATTCCACCCATACACTGTAAACTCATTCCAACTTCATACAAGACCGTTATGAACTACATCTCCATCAGCTGTTGCAACTGATGGTGATTTTCTTAATGTTTCTATTATGTTTTCTTGTTACCTTTTCGATGATGTGAATTTTCATTGTTTTAATCTTATTTTCACATTATGTCTTTCACATTGAGATGAAAAAATGTTTAAGACAATAAGAAGAATCATAAATATATATGTATATATTGAGAAAATCATCTCTATAAAATTTCATTGAATGATTGGTGCAGTTTTTTTCTTAATTAATATTGGAGAATTATTTTTGCGTAGGTGATGTAGTAAAATTAATAAATTAAGTTTGTTCTTATTTCATAAAATGATATAATTTTATGGTGGTCTATAAATATTTTCTTTCAATTGATTATTTTTTTTAGTCATATACAATTTGAAAATAAATTTTAATATAATTTCACATGATGAATAAAATATTGAATAAAAATATGATGATATACCGAATGCAAGAATTATTAAAGGTTTTTAGTTAAACTTGTGAAAAATATTAAATAATTTATTGTTTCTCAGCACTATTATATTAAATTTATGATTAATATATTTTTTACCATAAATGAATTGATAAATTCAAGATGGTTAAATGAAAAAGTGTTTGCTGGGATTACTTTGTGGTTATTGGTATGTTGTGATGGAAAGTGAATTATATTTTTAATAGAGGCCATAAAACCTTCTCAACCCGAGTAACAATAATGTATTGTCTGATATTGGTATTTGACTATGATTATGGATTAATAATTCATATTCATTGTTAATACTTCAATACTCCTATACAACCAACCTTCACTAAATTTATTTAACCTCTCCTCAGATGCTTGATTCCCTTCCATCTCTTAATGATGGATTAGAATCCCTCATTCAAACAATCCTTTCTCCCATTATTTTGTTTCCAAATTTCCTTGAAAAAATTCTTCTTCCTCAGATTGTGTTCATTAATCTGTGTCAAAGGCACTGACATGAATTTGAAAACCTCTTCTCCCTACCAATTCTTTAACTCTTACAGTATTTCATCATCCTCATTTACTACTTCCCAAGAATAAAAAAAATTATAGCGAAAAAATAATCAAAACATAATTGATGATTTTTTTTGGTTTCTTGATATGAATTTTCTTATATGACTCAATTAATTTTGACAAAACTTCATAAAAAATTAATTTTAATTTGGGTGCAAAGACATTGGAACCTATTAGAACTCTATAGTTAAGCATACTTGGATAAGAATACTACTACAATGGGTGACTTCATGAAAATATTAATGTTGCACATTTTTTGGAAAAACAAAACATACCAAACACACCATTAAATTTTCTTCCCCTTCAACCATGATAAATTTAAAAGGTTTCTAATCTGACCCTCAAAGATATTCTTTTTATAATGATAAATGCTCTTTGGACCTGCTTTCGACTTTATATTCACTAAAATTTTTGTCTTTGGAGAAAAAAATGTTAAATACATCTTCATCATATTTCTTTTTCTGCAAATATTTCAATTATACTGAATAGGTTTACTGAAAAGGCTAATTTAAGATATAATTTATGATATGTTTAGGGAGAAAAAATTGTGATTTAGAAAAAGGAATGGATTATAAAATATCTACTTTTAAATATGAAGGGAATCCTAATTTATTTGAATTTGTATTTGAATTTTCATTCCTTCATTTTTGAAATGTAATATGTGATAATCCATAATTCAAATTTCATTTACGTAATTTTTGAATATGAGTGGGTTTAGAGTATACATGGGATAAACATATTTCTAAAAAATAACAAGTGATAGGTTTTATGTGAGGGTTAGGTATGTTATGTTAGAATGTGATTTACTGTAGAAATTTAAGTTATTCATCGAGGCCTAGGGTGAGTGTGATGTTACATTTGTTTTTTTGTTTGATCTCCTTTATGGGTTTTTAAAGTTAGGTTTAAATAATGTATTATAGAACCCATTCTATGGTTCTTTACTAAGGGAACCAATTAGAGAAATTATTTGAATGTTAGGGAACAACAACAATATAAAATTATTGTATGATTAATATAAATCACTGGAATTAAAGTAATTCAGTATATTTGATTATCATGGTGTCCCTGTTAGTACATAGTGACTTAACGTTGATGTGTTTCTTGAGTGTTAATACTTTAAAAATATATCAAATATATGAAATGTATATTTTAGGGGCCCCATTATTATTTAATAGTTTATTTTTATACTCACACTGAACAGATGAACCTCAGTGGATATAAAGATCTTATATTTAAGATACATGTGAGGGAAAATGATGAGTAATATATGTTAGAGTTGGTGATACTCAGGGGAGATGACTTTATGTTCACATGAGAGTGTTAGGGACCTTTTGAAATTTTGAGATTATATTTGAAATTTTAAATTAAGATGTGGTAATTTAAAATGTTATAAGGAGACAATTATCATCCTCAAAAACTTCATCTCTTGAACAGTTTTTATTGCATTTTGTTTATTAAGACACATCCCCCATCTATTTTATGTTATTTAAACGACTCTGGGAATTAGTCATCCAAAATGATCACTAGTACCTGGTATGGGAGAAATTTTGGTTATAGTAATTAAAGAAACATCGGTGGATGTCCAAAATATATAGGGGATGTGTATAATGAAAAAATGCAATAATAACTATTTAGTAGATGAAGCCAATGAGGATGATAGTTGTGTATAAATTTCACCTTTGGATGAATTTAGAGTATAACACCTACTATATTGGGGTAATTGTTTTCTTAAATTCAATTACCCATTTTCTTTTAAAATGGATGCACAATAATCATTTGAAAAAATTGTATAAATATATAGTTAAATAGTTAATCAAATTTTCAATAGAACATGCATACGACCCTTCTCAAATCCATTCTATGTGTTTACATTGTGGTTATTCAAGAAAAATTAAATGTTTAACTAATCATATAGAAGAAGTGTTCTACACATGAGGAAGTTACCAATCCTAAGGAATAGAAGACTATTTATAATGAAACTATATAATTATTAAGGGATCAAAAACATGTTGATGAAAGATACAATAATGACACAACATTATAGTGTTGAATAAAATTATCAAGGTAAGGAGTTTGGGTAAAATTTTTGAGGTTGGCTGGAATCAATTTGGATAACCTGTTGACCCTAATAGGTCAATATTAATTAGTTATCTTCGGGGCAAAAAGGGGATTGATATGACGATTGATATTGAATTATGGTGCCATGTCCAACATGTACTAAAGGAAATCCTTTGGAATGATATAAGGGTAATGTTATGATGTACTTACTTATTTTACCACAAAATTATATAATGAAATGTTGATTTCATTATCCTTATTCAGTATAGAGTTTGTTTACATTAGAATATTTGTATACAATTTTTTTCTTAATGGTCACTGGAAGATCCCATAGATGCTTCTAGAGTCTTCTTATGAAGGTACATCATAGGGTTGCTAATGGGAAGTTAAATCCCAACCCCCCAAGTTAGTTATGCACACATTATAAAGAAAGAAACATGAATTTCTTTCATCATTCATCATAATGAGAAACAATTATAAGTTCATTATAGTCGATAATATATTATTTTACATTATTTATTTATCTTCCTTGATAAGTGAATGTTAATTTTTGAAACCGTAAAAGGGTACCAACAATATATAATGTGCATAAAAAACAATGTACCCAAATCCCAAAGAAAGGATGGAATATGATTCATTATAGATGAAATTGGTATATATTTTAAATCAATAATGGAATATTAATTATGTTATATGAAACCAAATATTTTTATTTATTTATATAATTATTTATGAATCAAAATTTGAAGCAACTTTCATCCCACATCATGTGATACGGAAGGAGGCTCATGTAGATAAAGAGGGTAAACTAGTGGATGGAAAAAAGTATTGGAGAAATGTGTATGTACAAAATAATTGTAATTAGTTATTATTTATAACAATATTATATATAAATATATAATAAGGTTTATATTTTTTTTATATATTTTAGAGATAAGAATTTGTAGGGACTATACTGGAAGAAAAGCTATATTCAGTACCTTTGTGGTATCGAGAAAAATATGGTCCTATTAGACGACTAGGTTTTGGAGTCTCTACTCATAAATATTTTGAGAAGATAAATCCACATTGAGATACACATAATATTGTGAGATGATTAAATACACCAACATACTCTCTGCAACATATTATTTTATAGTCTAGTTTGGCCAACCAATGTATGAGAAAAGATCAAAGAGAACTGGTGGTGGAGAAAATATCCACACGTGAACAAATTTATCCCTCCAGCTTTGAGGCTAGTCATTACCCCCAACCATATACCGTACCCAGGGTAATCAATTTTTTCAATACTATTTCTCAAAAATGTGTATCAAACAACTTAATATAACTTTATATTACTAAAATTCTACAGGGTAGAATTGTATGTAATTTGTATATGTCAAAACCCGCGCACTTTTGTGTTACAATGGGTACAATATAAAATATCCTTCGAGAGAAGTACACCATCAAGGCCTACAGAAAGATATCATGAGAGTGGGGATTATAGTCACTTATGAGCCAACTGATGAGTTTCATATTCCACTTGATGGAATGGATGTTATAGCAGTAAATGATGCTATTGGATATTTCATAGCATGGTCATATAATATTATAAAGATACATGAGGTATGTCTTTAAAAAAAATTCCATATGAAAGAACAGTAATGGTTTATGATAAAATTTATAAAGTGAGGTATAATATTATAGATGTATAATGTGGTGGGTAAACAGAAGGTCATATCAATAAAATATAGTCAATCAACTAAGAAAAAAAACCTTATGAGAGTACCTTCTCCCTCCTAATTACAGAGAAACATTTATCATCATTATATGTTCATGTAGAGACCAAATTTAAAGATAAAACTATGTGTTACCTTGAATATGAAGAAGAAATATATAGAACTTATTTAACTGAAGTAATTGTTCTCGAAACCCTAAATTAGATTCCCAAGCATGAAGTCCTGGGTGTCTCAGTTTTGAATACATACATAAGGTACATTTTCACAATAATTTTGTCCAAATAGTGATCTAATATGATTATTAATGTTAATAACTATTCACATTTTCTATAGGAATATATATTACTAATATATACAGGGATGTTCCTGAGAATCATGATTTGAAGTCATTAATCACTATATCAATTTTATTGTAAAACCTATTTTTGGTCAAAAAGAAAGTGAGAAATAAAGATTCATTACTCAAAGAATTTAATAAAAAACATCATAAGATAGACTCTTTTTGATGCATACAATACATTGGTAAAAACCGACAACCTAATCACATAAAATATATTTTTAATTGTTTCATTACTTATCTTTTTTTACTTCTTATGAAGCAAACAATATTGATCACAATCAATCTAGATACCCAAAATATTTATTTTTTGGATCTAATTCATGGATATCCATCCAAAATAACACACGTGATGTAACACCCCAAGCTTCTATGGTACGTTTTCCTTCGAATAATGCGATAGCGTGTGTTGTATGCAACCTCGAGTTCTAACACACACCACAACTAATTAAACTAGTCGTTGTGAATAGTAATACCTACTTTTTGAAATCATATATATTCAATATTTCAAAATGGACTTCATTTTTAGATTCGGAATATCAAAATTAGCCTTGGGTGAAATTTTGGTACATTTCGGATAACTTTCATATTTTGATGAATAGTGAAAATTTCTAAATTTTAATTAAAAACAACTTTTTTAATCAAAATAATTAATAGTGATAAATTGTGATTTTGAGTGGTTTTAAAGTATATTTAGAATATATTTTTACCATTTAATATAATGTTGGTCATTGGACATAATTTTACAATTAAACCGAATATAAACAAGTGTCAATCTTTTGATAGTTATTACCTCTTAAAAACACGCTTTTTGTTTTGATAGCGGGAATTAATTTTAAATTAATTTCTGCCACTTCTGTGTTTTGAATTTAGGAAAATGGATTCCATATTTGGAATCAGGATGTCCAAATTATGTAAATAGGTAACTTTTATTTTTACACATTTTGAATAATTACTGCGGTAAATATTTTATTTACCATGGTTAAAGGGTAAATCCGGTAAATAAGGGTTAAAAAAATAATATTATAATAATAAAAAGTTACCCTAAAACGTGTCCTAACCTTATTGGTGGACACATACCCGACCATGAGCATCCTTGGTTAATTTGGGGACCCCTTGGAGCCACTTGTATGTGGTAGGGACACATTATATTAATAAAGTTAAAATAAAAATAAAAATGGCATAAGCTTACATATTTTAGAAGAAAAATTTTTACATAGGGTTATACATGTTTGATTTTCGATTATAAATATTCATTAGAAAGCTAAAAAGATTTCCTACATGATGATATTTTATTTATAATTTTTAGACATCAAATAAGTTAAATTATTAATGACACAATAATGATGCAATGTTTACCTCATTAATAAATCATTTAAATAAATAAGATTATAATGATTAAAATATTATCTAAAACCTGTCCAATTCTTATTGGTTGATGTTATTTAGAATATGAATCATCTTATCTTCGATCTAAATGATTTTTGGACCATTATAAACCGAATATAATTATATTATAAAGTAATACTTTCACTCTTTCCTAAAGAGCCCCTCCTCTCCCTTATAAAAGGAGACCACTTCTACTCATTCTTCACACCTCTCAAGCCACTTGGCTCATCCAAACTCTGCCCACCTACGCTCCCCACATCCCTCTCCTCCTCCTTGAAGCTTCCCCTTAGGCAAAAATCATTTCAAGAAGTCCTTTGGTTCCAACCAAAGTGAGTTACCTAAATTAAAGGTAACGATTTCTCTTAAATTATTTTCCTTTATTTTGCTTCTCCAACCCCCAAACTCTTTTTATTTCCTTTCTTTTGTAACAACAACAGTATCCTAAATATACTAGGATGTTGTTATAAGAAGGATTCAAACTATACATACACACAACTCCATCTAATGGATGATGAACATAATGTTTCTGTGGATGGCAAACTAACGCCTCACGAAACGATGATTGTTCAAATACATCTTACCGCCTCTCATGGTGGCCATTATGATGGAACTGTAATTAAATATGATATTAATGATATATATTTTATATATAAGCTCCTGTAATTCCATATTATTTCATACCATTATTCGTTTCATGTTGTATATACATACGATAATTTCATTTGAGGAAGTGCGGACTACCGCCCCCTTAAAATGATATGACTCGTTCATACCACACATGGAACGTATAAAGGATGGTGTTAATGAACTTAAGTAACATATATAAAATATTATATTATACTGGAATAGTAATATACCTATGTATCATTTGGATTCGATTCTTTTAAAATAAAAATTAAATGGAAGTAGCGTTCGTGCGTACGTACGGACTACCGTCTCCACGAACGCAATGAGATTCATTCTCCATCGTATCCATTCAAGTATAATTATCATTTAATGATTGAAAAATGATGTTTAAGGACTTGATATCATTCTGTATATGAATAAGATACAACAAACATGACTTATGTAACAAAACATATAAAAGAAAATGAGTAAGTTAACACCCGAAATGGCGATAATACTAAGATATTATTATCAAATCAATATTAAAAGATCATATATGATATCATATTAATGTATATGATTCTTGTATAATTTAATAACAATTATTTCACCATTATACAGGAGGTTAACCTACCCCAACCAAGGAAAAGTACAAGGTAAGGGTTTATTTCACAATCTCTTCATTATCCGAGGTTGTTTATACGTAATAATCTACTGGGATATCTTTATCATCCACATACATGTTTCTTAAAAATGTATTTCAAAACATTTTTACTATTTACAAGAATACGGGTTAAAGTCATTTATAACCCTTGTTTGACTTTTTATAAGAGGTTTATAAAGGAATCTTTCCGTCGTTTTCAAAACAAGGTCCTTTTTAACATTTTCGACAGAATTGAGGTTAGAATGTTTTTTTTAACTTATACGGCGGGTGCGGTTATTTTACGCCGTTATAAAATCTTCAAAGCTTCCCTTACAAGGTTATAAGAATATTTTCAAAGAAAATGTTTTATTTTATATGGATCTTAAATTATTTCAAAATAAAAGGAGATATTTCTTTTAAAAGAATTTTGATTTCATCTATGTCAACATCCTTTGATGGATTTTAAGATTATTTGAAGTTGATTTATTATGATACAAAACTTCTATATTTTATTGAAGGTTTTGTGATATGTTTGACTGTGGATGTGCTATTTTTATACCATTCATAGTTTATGGTGAAAGTATTGACATTTCGTATGCTAGTTTTAATACGAATGTTTATGTTATGTTTAAACCTTTTCATATGGGAATGCATTGGACTTAATAAGTGACGGGTGGAGCCCGCTATAGCTCCTCGATGCATCGGTAGGTATCATGAGACAAACTAGTGTCTTGGCACAAGGCCTTGACAAAATCTTATTTGTAGTCTTGGCACGAGGCCTTGGCTATGTGGTTATGATAGTCTGGCATTATGCATTCCAACATTATGAAAGTGGTTATTGATTTTTGCATGTGATTATTCGATTAGTAGAATATCCATGTGAATAATTAAATGGAATTATTTCATTTTATTTATGCCATACCATGTTGAAAGTTCATGTTTAAAAGGCTTTTGTTTTAGTTATACATTGCCTTAAATGTTTATTCTTATTGATGAAAGTTTCCGCTATATTGTTATCCTTACTGGGCATTTGAGCTCACCCCTTTTCTATGTTTTATTTTTCCCAGGAAGTGAAGATGTAAGTTATGAATGACCTGCAGGGATATTATGAGGGGATTATAGTGTGGACTGTGGAAACATTATGTTGTTGTAGTAGTTTTTCATTTTATGATGTAATGTAAAACTTATGAATATATCTAGTGTTTCCAAGGCTACTAAACCAATCGGTCTTTCGAGATTTGATCTTTCTTGTGATCATGCCAATGTTATGTAATAATGCACCGACTCTGGGTAGCTGGGGTCGGGGCGTTACAGTTGGTATCAGAGGAAGTTTAGTACAAACCTTGGAAGCTAGATTTAGATAAACTCTGATTAGAGCACGTAGACCTAAGATGAACTTTGAGGATTAGTATAGAAGAACTTCCTAGAATTTTGGTATTGTAGAGATTTTGTGAGTTTTCCAAGCAATACATCCCTATCTGGATACGAGCAGGTAGAGGCGGCTCTGGCACAGATGTACCTAGGGGTAAAACAAGAAAACACCGCTTTGAGCTAGACTCGAACGGGAACTGGTGCACGACAACGGGCCATGCTGCACTCTTGGTTACGACACTCCCGGGGGATATGCTTAGGATAACTCTCATTTTCTTTAAAAATCATTTTGAAGGGATTATGAGTATATACTTCCTCAAAGAAAACATTCTTATGATTATGGATTATATCCATAAATAGTTCAATTTATGTTAAGTGTTTTATAAGTATGGGATTATGTATTTTGATTCATAAACTAATCTAGTTTATGCCATTGTTTAGAAATGGCGCCTAGTGGAAGAAATGGAAACCGTATCAATGCACACACTCCATGTAGGGATTTCCCTCCTGCTCAAGATAATTATAGTGGGGCTGGTGATGCAACTGGTGCTGATCAACTAATCACCATACTGGGACAACTTACTCAGGTTATGAATAATAACCTTACCCGTATGGAGCACCCTGATCCGCAGCATGGAGGATCATTGTTAGATCGATTCATGAGGCAACAACCACCAACGTTCAATGGGAGTAAAAATCCCTTAGTAGCTGAGCAATGGATAAATTCCCTAGAGAAAATATTTCAGGCTTTGGGGAGCAGTGAAAGGGAAAAAGTTATCATGGCAGTTTACCGCCTCACAGGAGATGCTGATCAATGGTGGTCATTGATTCAAAACATGAAGGAAGATGATGAAGTATCAAATATGGAATGGAGGGAATTCAAAGATCTGTTTTTAGAAAAATACTTCCCTCGCGACCATCGAGCGGATATGGAAAGGCAATTTCTGAGTCTGAGACAAAAGGAGGATGAGAATGTCACAAAGTATGAGGCTAACTTTACAAGGTTAGCGAGGTATGCTGGAGATTATATTCGCAACCCAAGAAGTAAGATTGATCGTTTCTTTGATGGGTTAAAACCATTTCTCCGTCGAGCATTAGTCTCACAATCCTTTTCATCGTACGAAGACATTGTCTCATGTGCTATCAAGACCGAAAAGGAATTCTCTAAGTCTTATGACTTTAAAGCAAAGCAAGAGAAGAAGAGACCTGCTGATCAATCTGGGAATGGAAATAAGGGGAAGAAAGGAAAGGTTGAATATCCATCTTGTGGTAAATGCGGGAAGAAACACCCCGGTACTTGCTTGAAGGGAATGGGTGTCTGTTACAAGTGTGGTGAAAAAGGCCACCAAGCTCATGATTGCAAGGGGAAGAAGGAAGCTACCAACGTTTAGTGCTACAATTGCAGGGAGATGGGGCATTATGCAAATGCATGTCCTAAGCGTCATGAGAACTTACCTCAGAAAAGGCCAAGGGATCAAGGCCAGGCTTATGCTATCACTACTGCTGAGGTAGAAGCTCCGAAAGATGTGGTGGCAGGTAATTTAATGGTTTCCTCATGTTTAGCAAATGCATTATTTGATTCTGGATCATCGCATTGTTTCATATCTTCCCAGTTTGCTAAGAAAATTAGATATTTCCAATTTGATTTAATAAGGGAGTTGTCAGTTAAAACTCCTAAGGGAAGTATCGTTGCAACAAAGTTTTGTGAATCAGTCCCCATTAGAGCACATAAATTTTCTTTATCTGCTGATTTCATCGTCATACCTATGATTGAGTTTGATATAATCCTCGGTATGGACTGGCTTTCGGACTATGATGCGAAGATTTATTGTAAGAAGAAAGAGGTTACGATTCTTGATGATAATGATAAGGAGCACCTTATTTTTAGAGCAGAATCGTCACCACCTAATTCTTATTTAGATCCACCCCCAGTAGCTCAACTTAATTCAATTATTGGGGAGGAAGAGAATGAAATAACTTTCGGTGAGGAAAGGAATGTTAAAATAGAGGATGTACCTGTTGTGAAAGAATTTGTAGATGTATTTCCAGAAGATTTACCTGGACATCCTCCAGAACGAGAAGTTGAGTTTTCTGTTGATTTGATTCCTGGATCAAGGCCTATATCGAAGACCCCTTATAGAATGGCCACTGTAGAGTTAGTCGAACTAAAGAAACAACTAGAAGAATTGAGTAATAAGGGATATATTTGCCCTAGTGTTTCTCCATGGGGAGCCCCTGTTCTTTTTGTTAAAAAGAAAGATGGATCTATGAGGTTATGTATTGACTACAGGGAGATCAATGCTATAACGATAAAGAACAAGTATCCCCTACCTTGTATTGATGATTTATTTGACCAACTGCATGGAGCTCAATACTTTTCAAAGATTGACCTTCGATCTGGATACCATCAGATGTGTGTAAATAAGGAAGACATTCCGAAGACAGCATTTCGAACCAGGTACGGGCATTACGAGTTTACTGTAATGCCGTTTGGATTGACTAATGCACCCTCTTTATTCATGGATCTGATGAATAGAGTTTTCAAGGAGTATCTAGATGAATTTGTGGTGGTATTTATTGATGATATCTTGGTATACTCCAAAACCTACGACGATCATGAAAATCACTTGCGCATTATCTTGAAGACTCTGAGGAGGCATGAATTATATGGGAAGTTTAGCAAGTGTGAATTTTGGCTTCAGGAGATTTCTTTTCTTGGCCATATTGTCTCAAAAGATGGAATCTCTGTTGATCCTTCTAAGACCAAGGCAATCCAAGAATGGCCAGCACCTACGAGTATAACTGAGGTACGCAGTTTTATTGGTTTGGAAGGTTATTATCGACGTTTCGTCCAGAATTTTGCCCGATTGGCTAACCCATTAACGAAGCTCACACGTAAAGGGGTTAAATTTGTTTGGAAAAAAGAGTGTGAAGAATGTTTTGAAGAACTGAAGAGAAGATTAGTCAATGCTCCTATATTGACTCTACCATCGGGGAATGATGGGTTCGTTATTTATAGTGATGCATCGAAGAAAGGACTTGGCTGTGTCCTTATGCAGAATGATAGAGTTATTGCCTATGCATCACGACAGTTGAAAATTCATGAACAAAACTATCCTACTCATGATCTTGAGTTAGCAGCTGTGATCTTTGCTTTGAAGATATGGAGGCACTACCTCTATGGTGAAAAATGTGAGATTTATACTGATCACAAGAGTTTGAAGTATATTTTCTCACAAAAAGAACTCAACATGAGGCAAAGGAGATGGCTTGAATTACTCAAGGACTATGATTGTACGATACACTACCACCCGGGGAAGGCAAACAAGGTGGCAGATGCTTTGAGTAGAAAAGACCATGGAGTTTTGAACAATATGAGAATTGAAAGGGATCCAATTTTCATGGATCTAGTGAAGATGGACATGGGAATAACCAGGGAAGGTGAAACATCAATGCTTTTTCAAATGGTTGCCAAACAATCTTTACTAGAAAGGATTAAGAGTTCTCAGACCAATGATGAAGAATTTCAGAAGAAGATTAAAGCTGTGAATGATGGGAGATTGAGAGACTTTGTGTATGAAGATGGAATTTTGAAATTCGGGAAGAGACTTTGTGTTCCCGATTTACCTGATCTAAAAAGGGAATTGCTGGATGATGCTCATAGTTCCAATTTCTCTATACACCCTGGGAGCACCAAAATGTATAGAGATTTGAAGGAACATTTTTGGTGGGACAACATGAAGAGGGAGATTGCTGATTTTGTGTCAAGATGTATGGTTTGTCAACAAGTGAAAGCTGGAAGGCAACAGTCTGGAGGAGTCATGCAACCTCTTCCCATACCGGAGTGGAAATGGGACAATATTACGATGGACTTTGTCATGGGGCTACCAAAGACTCCTAGAAGGAACGATGCAATATGGTTTATTGTTGATCGTCTTACCAAGTCAGCACATTTTCTTGCTATAAGAGAAGATCTACCCCTGGAACGTCTAGCAAGACTATACATTAATGAAGTTGTGAGACTTCATGGAGTACCCCTATCGATTGTTTCTGATCGTGATCCCCGTTTTACTTCAAGATTCTGGAAAAGTCTTCAGAAATCCCTGCATACTGAACTTCATTTGAGCACTGCTTACCACCCTCAGACAGACGGACAATCAGAACGGACTATTCAAACCTTAGAAGACATGTTGAGATCTTGCTCACTTGATTTTCAGGGTATGTGGGATCAATATTTACCACTGGTAGAATTTTCCTATAACAATAGCTTCCATTCAAGTATTCAGATGGCACCATATGAAGCATTATATGGAAAGAGATGTCGTACACCAACCTGTTGGGATGACGTTGGTGAAAGAAAACTTTTAGGCCCAGAACTGGTGGAGGAAACGGTGGAAAAGGTGAAAGTAATCCAAAATCACATCAAAGCATCTCAAAGTAGGCAGAAGAGCTATGTCGATAATCAAAGGAAGGATTTGGAATTTCAAGTCGGTGATCATGTTTTCCTGAAGGTATCTCCGTGGAAGGGAGTCATACGTTTTGGTAAGAAAGGTAAATTGAGTCCCAGGTACATCGGACCTTTCGAAATTCTAGAACGAATTGGGGCTGTAGCTTACCGATTGGCAATGCCGCCAAGTCTCTCCAAAGTTCACGATGTGTTCCACGTATCTCTGTTGAGAAAATACATGCCTGACCCAACGCATGTACTCACCTATGAGGAATTAGAACTGGAACCCGATCTGTCTTATTGCGAAGAGCCCGTCAGGATTCTTGATACAAGAGAACAAGTACTGAGAAACCGGACGACGCGTCTGGTAAAAGTTTTGTGGAGAAACCATAAGATGGAAGAGGCAACATGGGAACCCGAGGAACTTATGATGAAAAACCACCCGAGTCTTTTTATGCAGTAATACCCTAGAAATTGCGAGGACGCAATTATTTGAAGGAGGGGAGAATGTAACACCCCAAGCTTCTATGGTACGTTTCCCTTCGAATAATGCGATAGCGTGTGTTGTACGCAACCTCGAGTTCTAACACACACCACAACTAATTAAACTAGCCGTTGTGAATAGTAATACCTACTTTTTGAAATCATATATATTCAATATTTCAAAATGGACTTCATTTTTAGATTCGGAATATCAAAATTAGCCTAGGGTGAAATTTTGGTACATTTCGGATAACTTTCATATTTTGATGAATAGTGAAAATTTCTAAATTTAAATTAAAAACAACTTTTTTAATAAAAATAATTAATAGTGATAAATTGTGATTTTGAGTGGTTTTAAAGTATATTTAGAATATATTTTTACCATTTAATATAATGTTGGTCATTGGACATAATTTTACAATTAAACCGAACATAAACAAGTGTCAATCTTTTGATAGTTATTACCTCTTAAAAACACGCTTTTTGTTTTGACAGCGGGAATTAATTTTAAATTAATTTCTGCCACTTCTGTGTTTTGAATTTAGGAAAATGGATTCCATATTTGGAATCAGGATGTCCAAATTATGTAAATAGGTAACTTTTATTTTTACACATTTTGAATAATTACTGCGGTAAATATTTTATTTACCATGGTTAAAGGGTAAATCCGGTAAATAAGGGTTAAAAAAATTATATTATAATAATACAAAGTTACCCTAAAACGTGTCCTAACCTTATTGGTGGACACATACCCGACCATGAGCATCCTTGGGTCAATTTGGGGACCCCTTGGATCCACTTGTATGTGGTAGGGACACATTATATTAATAAAGTTAAAATAAAAATAAAAATGGCATAAGCTTACATCTTTTAGAAGAACAATTTTTACATAGGGTTATACATGTTGGATTTTCGATTATAAATATTCATTAGAAAGCTAAAACGATTTCCTACATGATGATATTTTATTTATAATTTTTAGACATCAAATAAGTTAAATTATTAATGACACAATAATGATGCAATGTTTACCTCATTAATAAATCATTTAAATAAATAAGATTATAATGATTAAAATATTATCTAAAACCTGTCCAATTCTTATTGGTTGATGTTATTTAGAATATGATTCATCTTATCTTTGACCTCAATGATTTTTGGACCATTATAAACCGAATATAATTATATTATAAAGTAATACTTTCACTCTTTCCTAAAGAGCCCCTCCTCTCCCTTATAAAAGGAGACCACTTCTACTCATTCATCACACCTCTCAAGCCACTTGGCTCGTCCAAACTCTGCCCAACTAAGCTCCCCACATCCCTCTCCTCCTCCGTGAAGCTTCCCCTTAGGCAGAAATCATTTCAAGAAGTCCTTTGGTTCCAACCAAAGTGAGTTACCTAAATTAAAGGTAACGATTTCTCTTAAATTATTTTCCTTTATTTTGCTTCTCCAACCCCCAAACTCTTTTTATTTCCTTTCTTTTGTAACAACACCAGTATCCTCAATATACTAGGATGTTGTTATAAGAAGGATTCAAACTACACATACACACAACTCCATCTAATGGATGATGAACATAATGTTTCTGTGGATGGCAAACTAACGCCTCACGAAACGATGATTGTTCAAATACATCTTACCGCCTCTCATGGTGGCCATTATGATGGAACTGTAATTAAATATGATATTAATGATATATATTTTATATATAAGCTTCTTTAATTCCATCTTAGTTCATACCATTATTCGTTTCATGTTGTATATACATACGATAATTTCATTTGAGGAAGTGCGGACTATCGCCCCCTTAAAATGATATGACTTGTTCATACCACACATGGAACGTATAAAGGATGGTGTTAATGAACTTAAGTAACATATATAAAATATTATATTATACTGGAATAGTAATATACCTATGTATCATTTGGATTCGATTCTTTTAAAATAAAAATTAAATGGAAGTAGCGTTCGTGCGTACGTACGGACTACCGTCTCCACGAACGCAATGAGATTCATTCTCCATCGTATCCATTCAAGTATAATTATCATTTAATGATTTAAAAATGATGTTTAAGGACTTGATATCATTCTGGATATGAATAAGATACAACAAACATGACTTATGTAACAAAACATATAAAAGAAAATGAGTAAGTTAACACCCGAAACGGCGATAATACTAAGATATTATTATCAAATCAATATTAAAAGATCATATATGATATCATATTAATGTATATGATTCTTGTATAATTTAATAACAATTATTTCACCATTATACAGGGGGTTAACCTACCCCAACCAAGGAAAAGTACAAGGTAAGGGTTTATTTCACAATCTCTTCATTATCCGAGGTTGTTTATACGTAATAATCTACTGGGATATCTTTATCATCCACATACATGTTTCTTAAAAATGTATTTCAAAACATTTTTAATATTTACAAGAATATGGGTTAAAGTCATTTATAACCCTTGTTTGACTTTTTATAAGATGTTTATAAAGGAATCTTTCCGTCGTTTTCAAAACAATGTCCTTTTTAACATTTTCGACAGAATTGAGGTAAGAATGTTTTTTTTAACTTATACGGCGGGTGCGGTTATTTTACGCCGTTATAAAATCTTCAAAGCTTCCCTTACAAGCTTATAAGAATATTTTCAAAGAAAATGTTTTATTTTATATGGATCTTAAATTATTTCAAAATAAAAGGAGATATTTCTTTTAAAAGAATTTTGATTTCATCTATGTCAACATCCTTTGATGGATTTTAAGATTATTTGAAGTTGATTTATTATGATACAAAACTTCTATATTGTATTGAAGGTTTTGTGATATGTTTGACTGTGGATGTGCTATTTTTATACCATTCATAGTTTATGGTGAAAGTATTGACATTTTGTATGCTAGTTTTAATACGAATGTTTATGTTATGTTTAAACCTTTTCATATGGGAATGCATTGGACTTAATAAGTGACGGGTGGAGCCCGCTATAGCTCCTCGATGCATCGGTAGGTCTCAGGAGACAAACTAGTGTCTTGGAACAAGGCTTTGACAAAATCTTATTTGTAGTCTTGGCACGAGGCCTTGGCTATGTGGTTATGATAGTCTGGCATTATGCATTCCAACATTATGAAAGTGGTTATTGATTTTTGCATGTGATTATTCGATTAGTAGAATATCCATGTGAATAATTAAATGGCATTATTTCATTTTATTTATGCCATACCATGTTGAAAGTTCATGTTTAAAAGGCTTTTGTTTTAGTTATACATTGCCTTAAATGTTTATTCTTATTGATGAAAGTTTCCGCTATATTGTTATCCTTACTGGGCATTTGAGCTCACCCCTTTTCTATGTTTTATTTTTCCCAGGAAGTGAAGATGTAAGTTATGAATGACCTGCAGGGATATTATGAGGGGATTATAGTGTGGACTGTGGAAACATTATGTTGTTGTAGTAGTTTTTTCATTTTATGATGTAATGTAAAACTTATGAATATATCTAGTGTTTCCAAGGCTACTAAACCAATCGGTCTTTCGAGATTTGATCTTTCTTGTGATCATGCCAATGTTATGTAATAATGCACCGACTCTGGGTAGCTGGGGTCGGGGCGTTACACGTGATGTGTATTGTGAACATGTAATACACTGTAGTCAAATTTTTATAGATAAAATTTGAATTATATTTTTTATATGTTTTAAAAATAAATATTTTGGTAGGGAGGTCACAAAATATTTGCTAAATCATGGAATTATGTTAGTGTATGAAGAAATAAATCCCTTGTATTGATACGAATGGAACCGAATTAGGAAATATATAGAAATATTTAACTACCAAAACAATTCAAAACAATTTAATTATTTTGGTCAATGATTCTATAGTGTGCTAAGAGAGATAATGAAATTGATTGTGGATATTATGTTTTTAAATTTACAAGAGAGATTGTAAAACATGAAATGGATAGAATCCTCCAAGAGGTAATTTTTAAGGTAAATAAAATTTCATTGAATATATTTCATAATAATTTTTTATATATTATCTCAGTACTATCAATATTTATGATAACCTTTGTAGTCAAAATAAGAAATACTTGTGTTTATATATTAGTGGGAAACATACTTCCTGTACAAATATAAGCCAACAAAAAATTTAGCAGATTACCTACTATATTTGTGACATAGTGCAATTTATGACCTTAGAAATAAATTTAGGGGGTGAAAAATTAGTGTCAGAATGCTCACATATTATTTTGGATATGTTTATAAAGGATAAGTGTAACCGAGAAAATCAATACATTTATAAGTGATGACATATAAATAATAAAATTATTGGGAAATGATTGAGGCTGTGGTGGAAACAGAGGCGGAGATAGAATCAGAGTAGGAGTCTGAGACCAAGGTGCGTGAGGAGGTAGAAGAAATTTCTAAGGTGGAGGAAGAGACAAAGCAATATCTTGAAAACATTAAAATTATTAGGTCATGAATTATATTTAGGATTATGCTAAGATTTTGATTGAGAACAATTGTTGAAAAATTCACACAACACTTATCACTTAAGATAAGATCTATTGAGCAAGTTGTTTAGGTGGATTATTGAAAAAATATTTTTTCCACTTATTTAAGTGATTTTATACAAGAATTTATGTGGAGGAATTTTTTCAGAAACAAAAAAAACAAAACTTATTTTTTGAAACCGATTATCATAGGATATAATTTCACTTTCGTGGGTGGTGGAATTTCATAGGGTATTTGATAATCAATTAGATTCATGATATAATATCAAAAATTCATGTGAAAATAATATAAGTAACATTTATTATGCATGTTCACATTCATTTTATAGAATGATCCATTTTCACAAGATCATTAATAAAAAACTTATCATCATTAGCAATAGAAAATACATGGGAATAAGAATATTAACATTTAGGAAAACAATTCCTAATTCAATTGTGATGTGTCAAAATTATTATCATGTCAGTCCTATACATGATGTAACCTGACTTAGTCAATGTTCTTGTTTCCTATTTGAAATGACATTTTAGTAAAAAAACATGTGGCATACTAATAACTGAGGAAGCACATTTATATTATTTTGTTACTTTTGGAAAATGATCCATATGTCATTTGGGGAATGTCAGAATTAGCTTCACATCAATCTGATGCATGTTGTGACTGATATGACTTAAAGTGCTTCTTTTTATTCAAAATTGACATTAATTTTATTAAAAAAAGAAAACTGACATTCTAAAAAGTGATCAAACACATTGATATTGTTGTGGAACTTTATGAAAATGATCCAAAATTCAATTTTTATGTTTATGAATTGGCCTCAGCTTAATATGATATATGATGTTCTCACTATGACTCAAAGAGTTTGTTATGAGTTTAAAATTGACATTTTAATAAAAAAAGTATCACTTAGTGAAAATAAAGCAAGCACACTTGGATTTTATTGATAATTTAGGAAAAAATAATAATTAATTTCAAACATGTTGAAATTAGTCTCACATCAAATCTACACATGATGCAACCTGTATGACTCAAAGCACACATTTCCAGTTTAAAAGAACGTTTTAGTAAAAAATCACAAGTTACATACTAAAAAATGAGTAAAAAATTATGATTATTTTGATTATTTAAGAAAATTATCCATAAGTCATTTGGGATGTTTAGGATTCATCCACACATCAGTATGATGTACGATGTGATTTGTATGACTCCAAGTGAATCTTCTTATTCAAAATTGACATTAATTTTCATAAAAATGATAACTGGGATACTAAAAATAGAGAAAAAACAAATGTATAGTTATAGAACATTAATAAAATGATCCATATGTCATTTTGTTTATGTTTAGGAATAATACACATCTCAATCTGATACATGATGTTCCCTGTATGACTCAAAGTGACTGTAATTTGTTTAAAATTGATATTTTAATACAAAAACATGTGACATAATGAAAAAAATAAAACACATTCTGATTTTCTTGATAATTTAGTAAAATGATTCATAATTAATATTTGACATATAGGTATCAGTCTCACATAAAACCAATACATGATACTACTTGTATGACTCAAAGTGTGTGTTTCCAGTTTAAAATGACATTTTACTAAAAAGCACAAGAGGCATACACAAACTAAGGAAACACATTTTGATTGTTTTAATACTCTAGGAAAATTATATATAAGTCATTTGAGACATGTAGGGATTATCTTCACCTTATTATGATTCAAAGTGTGACAATTATGACCCCATGTGTGTTTTTTATTCAAATTTGACATTAATTTTAGTAAAAAAGACAACTAACATGCTCATAATTAATAAAATGCCTTTATATTGTTTTGGTACCTTAGAAAAATTATCAATAATTCTTTTTTAATGTGTAGGTATCATATTTACTTCAATTAGATATATGATGTGACTAGTATGACTCAAAGTCTATGTTATTATTTTAAAATTAACATTTTAATACAAAAACTTTTCACACATTAAAAACATAGAAAATGTGATTAGATTTTCATGATAATTTGAGAAAATAATTCATAATTCATTTTTGAAATAAAGAAATTCGTATTATATAAAACCCACACATGATGAGACTTTTATGGCTCAAAGTGTCTGTTTCCATTTTAAAATGACATTTTAGTAAAAAAATGGCATACTCAAAATAGAGTAAACACATTTTGATTATGTCGATACTTTATAAAAAATGATTCATAATTCATTTGGGATGTGTATTAATTACCCTAACCTAAATCCAATGCACAGTGTCACCGGTATGACTCTAAGTGCATATTTTTATTCAAAATTGACATTAATTTTCATAAAAAAGAAAACTAATGTACTGAAAATGGGGAAAACACATTTGAATTTATTTGAAACTCTAGGAAAATGATCCATATTTCATTTTGGATGTTTATTAATTAGTCGCAACTCAATTTGATACATGATGTTCATTGTATGACTCGGAGTGTTTGTTATTATTTTAAAATTGACATTTAATACAAGAAGTTGTCACTCCCTAAAAATGAAGAAAACAATTCTCAGATTGTCTTGATATTTTTGGAAAATAATTCTTAATTAATTTGTGATATGTAGGAATCATTATCACATCAATTCCATACACAATGAGACTTGTATGAATCAATTTTTGTGTTTCCAATTTAAAATGAAATTTTAGTAAAAAGCTAAAGTGGTGTACTCTAAATGCGAATTTTGAATTTATAAGTGAAATTTTACTTTAAAAAGCACATCATATTTCCAAAACTGAGCAAAGTATTCCATATTTTTTTCTCATAATATTTTTAATTGTTACTTAATTAATTTCCTTATCATTTTTATCTTATATATATTTAGTTAATTTTCATTGAGATAAATCATGAAGATGAACAATAAATGGATTATGACATGTAAAAATGAACCGCAATGCAATCCAATACACAATGTTCCAAGTATGAATCAATATTTTGTTTAAAATTTACACTTTCTATTCAATTTATTACTTTATATTATTACTAAAATAAGAATTTATTTATTATAGAGGTTCCTTATTTTTCTCAAGAAGGGGTGGCTTGTTATTTTACATAGGTGCGTTATTTTACTCTATAATTGTGTTTTTTTCTTGTATTTGTGCTGGAAATTATATTTAATTTAAATTTTGTATTATTATAAGATTTTGATAATTTATAGTGTTTTTTCTGGTGTTATAGTCTGTTGTTAAAATAGAATCAATGCCTTGTTTCTGGTACTATAGTGTGCTATAACATCTCACTGCATTATTTTCCTTTATTAGTGATAATAAACTCACTAATAAAGTCATCTTTTATGGGTGCTTTTAAATGCACTGATAAAGGGATGCTTTATTATTGCTTCTACAAGTGTTGATAAATATACCCATTATTAGCTATTCTATAAGCACAAATAAAGGAACATTTTATAAGTGATTCTACATGTACTGATAAAGGGTCAGTTTATCATAAAATTTAGTAGAATATATAAAGTATGACTTTGTTAACTTATTTATTAGCACTGATAAAGGATGAATTTATCAGCATGTTTATTATCACTAATAAAGTGTCCCTTTATTAGTGCTAAATAAATTCATTGACGAACAATGTATTTTATCATTGTTTCTAAAATCGTTGATGAAAGTTTGATTTATCAGAGATTTTTTAGCACTAAAAAACAACTATTTATCAACAATTTTATAGCACTGATAAAATACTAGGATTTTTGACCTCACTGTAGTAGTCAAAACTTTTTAGCCCTGATAATGGCCAATTCTAGAGCTATTAAAGGCCTCTTTTGTAGTAGTGGGTTCATAGTTTTCTGTGTTGTGGTCTTACAAATATAGTTTTGAATATTAATATATACCAATTATAATGGAAAACATAAATTTATATTCTTATCCATGGTTGTGAGGTTGATATCTCATTAAAAATTTTATATTGTTTCATGTCTATGTTATGAATAACATGAGTTTTTTCATTCATAGCTGATAATTAAGATTTGGAGGATATAATTTATTTCGGGGGGGGGGGGTGTAAAACCCAAATATTAGAGAATATTTT
The DNA here is from genome assembly GCA_963277665.1 of Viscum album. Taxonomy (NCBI): domain Eukaryota; kingdom Viridiplantae; phylum Streptophyta; class Magnoliopsida; order Santalales; family Viscaceae; genus Viscum; species Viscum album. Next base: position 111,145 of record CAUJRU010001823.1, read on the forward strand.
TTCCTTTAAATAAATAAAATGTTAAATAGATTTATTAAATTAGAAAAATAAACTGAAAATAACCAGATAAAATAATACAATATAAGATAAACATTGTTGCATAATAAGAATAAAACATTAAACAAAGACAATATAGTATTTAATTAATACATTTTACTATATATATATATATCTATGTGTTTGTTATGAATTCTAAATGTTAATTTTTAAATAATGTTTTTATGTATTAATTAATGTAAATTATTGATTTATAATAAAAAAATTATTGATGAAATACAACTTATACTTTTTAAATATATAATCAATTTGAAAAAATAATAAATAAAATCATTTAATGATAAAATTACTTTCTCAAAAGTAATTATACATTTTCAATATGTTGTGTTTTTTCAAATAATTGGAAAACTATTGAATAATATTTAATATATTAAATATATATATTAATAAATTAATGTTCATCTATATATTTTTACATAGAAAAAATATGACTAAATTCATTTTTTCCTAAAATAATACATTTTTATAAAAATAGGTTTTATGCATTATGCACATGTATTTTAAAGTCAATTTAATAAAATATTGACAAAAAAACTAATAGAATGGTTATTTATTTTTAATCATTATATCAAAAAATGTAAATTATTTAATTTTGTTCTTTAATATAAAAATAATTTACCAATGTAAATATTATTTACCATGAGAAACAAATTATTTTAAAATACAAATGTTTTTATAAATTTTATGTAAATTTTATCTAAAGAAAATAAATTTATGAATTTTAATAAATTACCTTATTATTATTTTTAAAAATAAAAAAATATATCTCCACTCATTTAATAATTAATCAATAGGTAATAATAAAAAAAA